>PDGT01000178.1:10514-57240 GCA_003671415.1 Megathymus violae
TGGGGAAAGCCTCATGGGTTCCTCTCAGTCGCGGGAGCGACTGATAGGATATGTCGGACTCCTACCAGCTAAAACCCCACGGTGTTCCTCTGAGCGCCCTTTGTCGGGACTGCGGGTACGCTCTCGCATTCTTCCGCGGTCCCGACGGCGTTCGCTCTTCGACAGAGCCCGTCCCTGTGCGGGATGAACCTGGAACTACTTCATCCCTCCGTCTTTGAGGTGCACGCGGGAACACCGTGCGCATCACCTCGAGAACCTAACCTAACCTAAATTCTAGTTTTAACAAAGGCATTTAGTAAAAACTAGTTCTAACTAGGGAAAACGCGTTCTACCTAAAAACTGGTTTTAACTGTAACACACATATATATATAGAACTGAATTAACTCTTGAGATCCAAAATCAATAGTTATGGAGGCTCATTCTACTTATCTAAGAATTATATAAGAAAAAAAAATAGAAATAAAAGCCTCTCATTTCCCTATAATGATTTCTTAAAATACTTATTAGCCTCATTTTCATAAAATTATCACAAAAATCCTATAATAAAGAATAACAGAGAGAGAGAGAGACACTAGTAAATAAAATAGTTTAAATGAGGAAAAAATCTTCCTAACTCTTACTATTTAAAATTATTCGTCTTCACCATCGCTACTGGAAGAAACATTATGATTGTTATGGTTTATGTGACGGAGTGATTTGAAAAAGCTCGCATATTGAGATGGTATAATTCCCAAATTAACTAAACTAATGAGATCTCTGTGTTTATCCAAAGACAAATTGATTTTCTGTTTGTACGCAAGCTCTAAAGTTGGCAAGGAAGACAAAGTATTACGATGCGTGTTTGATCATACTAAAACTGCTTTATAGTTAATTTCGCTATGATTATATTTATAAAATAGCTTGTTAGGTTCAGTTTTATCCACAAATACTTCTCTGTTAGAATTTTCCAATTAATTCCAATAGAATTCCATAAAACTTTGACCCCTTCTGTGTTTTTGAACCACATTTTATTGTTTACGTGCATTTTTAGATCAAAAAAATGCGTGCGTTCCATATTTCGCACTTCATACGGTGTTCCTGAGCATTTAGCCCATCGAACAAGTAGTTGCCATTCAAACAGAGTATATATGGTTTTTTTGGCAGCCTCTCTTTCTATTAGGGCGTGCACACTGTCTCCTTCATTTTGGATGTGGCCCTTTTCAAGAAATCGGTGTTTTACAGACACGTTGAATTTTTTGGTACAGTAAATGTAAACAAAAAACACAAAACGGTTCCTATTCTGACCGCTGCAGTTATCAGACCAAAACCGCAATTCTTTTACAACCTTTTTAATATTTTGCTCGATGAAGTCCAGTAAACAACTACCTACCTCATTTGCTCCTCTCTTTGCCATCCCACATATAACAGACAGCCCTTTTAGATACAATGTCAAAAACAGTAAAATTTAAGCAAGACAATTTTCTTTTGTAGTAAAAAATACTACCTTATCCATTAGGACACGACAAAACTTTTTAAAAATCAAAAACAGAGGTCAGAATTTCACCATTTGATACACTGGCCTCACGTTTCTTGACCTTTTTATTATGTCGCACAGGACATTCCTCATCGCCTGAGTTGTTAGCTGCACCAGAAATGTTAGCAACTGATGGTGATTTAGTCCAGTGTTCATAATCATGGATAGAGCAAAAGGAGTCATGACAGTTTTTATGTTAATTTAATGGCGAAGGCATGGGAGTCAGGATATTTAGTGTTAAAACTGAAGCCAAATCTTTAAAGCTAATAGCAGGAAAGTTTTCAAAGCTGGATGGTACTTCAACTACTAAAGGTGTTAGTACATTGGTGCATACAGGTGGTGATAATAGGCTTTCCTTGGGAACATTGTTAGCAACATAATTTTATGTTATTGTGTTACTTTTATTGCTGAAAAAACCTGGTGATTTATCGTTATTTGCAGGTAATGGAAATATATGCTTTTCTTCTTGATTACTAATTTCTCCGTCTGTGGTATTTTTTGGACCAAAAACATCTCTCCGTAGCTCGGGCATACGAATTTGAATATCTTCAGCTCCTTGGGGTAGTGGCGATGCCCTCAAAGTCATTTTCATTTGGTGTCATTTTCTGTAAACAAAAATGAGTGTAAAACAGACATTGCAGCAATAAAAAATACAAATTTGATCTAAGTAGTCATAAATATTTAGATTTGTATTAATTACTATAAAAAAAATTAATTATTTTAAGGCTTTCATGGAAATTTTCAGTTTGAAAAAAGGGTTTATCTATATTTTAAACCAAGAATAAAGTTACATTTACACATAGACCAGAAACTTTGAAAACATTTTCCATTGAATAAAGTGTCACGTTTATATAGACCTAATATTTATTACACTTTTTTCAATGAATAAAACTACATGTTAAAATATGACGTCTTATTAATCATTAAAATAAAATAGGAGCGTTCATATCTATATCGCGGTACACATTGATATTCTTATTTTTTAATAGATTTTTATAAGATACCAAATTTCCAAAGAAAAAAGATATATGTGAACATAAGACCCGTAAATTCCAGTTAGTTTGTGCTCAAAACAGGTACATATAAATATCGGACCTTAATATTTTACAAATCGCTTTCAAATATTTATAGACAAAAATATCTTAGCTTTCTGTACAGGGCTAATCTAAATGGATTTAATTACTAAAGTAAATAATAAAACTGCTTTCTTACTTACCTATATATTCAAATTTTTCCCTTTTATTGCTATCAGGATCTGCAATTAAACTATTTATTTCCTCTTGAGGCTTTGATAAAAGGCTTAAAATATGTTTCGAACGTGTGCTATTCATATTGAAAATGAAAATTGAACGTAAACTCTATAATTATGGTTTAAATTACTAGTAAAAAGGTGACGATGGTAAGAACGCGTACGCAATCGTCTCTCCGAAGAATAAAAACGCGACTGACCTTGTGACCCGGCGCGCGCGGCACGCTCGCACCGAATTCGACGGCGAATAGTAATACTTGTGATGTTGAATCTTTGTTCTTTGAATCCATAATAAACATGTATCTTTGTGCGTCTGATATTTTCGAAAGTACGTAACTTTTTAAAATTTTGATTTTACGAGTATAATTTAGACGTCTGCCTAGGTCTAAATATGAAATAAATGTGATTTGGGTACAAAGTCATATGGAGCCTTGTTCTTTGCATAGGTCGAAATAGTAATATTTTTAAAATATTTTTCGGACAAAATATAACATGGTGTAAAAAATATTGCATTCGATTCAGTTACTGATTCTGAACAAACTACGTTCAGGTTTAGTGTCTACTTAAAATCACGTTGTATATTTGCACAGTGCACAATATCATTTAATCAAACATGGTCCAAATATAAATCAAGTAATAAAAACACATCGTAAAGCTTATAGTATACATAATATTTAGTCACAATCGTAAGACATTAATTGGGATTGGAATTTACAAGAGGGTGATAAGATAAACCAAAGTTATAAATATTTTTAAAATGAGCTATATATTTTCTAAAATTGAATTAACTAGTCAGCAAACATGTCTTCTATCTTCTTTTGTACTTCCTTCTCCGTTTCAGAATTTAACTTGTCTGGTAGCATCTTAACCGCCTCCATATCCACTTCCGTCGCGTCACCATCTTCAGCGTTAACTTGGCTCTTCGCCTATTGAACAACTTTGTATTTAAGTATAACTCTTGAAAGTCATATCGCGCAATTATTTTATTGGTCTTAGCCTTTCAACATTTCAATTTTTTTTGCAATAGTTAACACAGTATGATGTTAGTAGTCACTTACAGGTGAGCATATCACTCAACAGAAATCATAATTATTAAGGTAATTATATCATACATAATAAAATTCTTTAAAGTGATAACAATTGAGATTAAAATTCGATTAAAAAAAATACTAAGAACAATAGTAATATTACCTTTTCGATCTGTATCTCGAGCTGCATTATGGCCCGCTCGAGCCGGTAGTTATCGGATACCAACTGCGCCCAGCGGCGGCGCAGAGCGCGCAGCCGGGCTCCGCTCGCCGTCTGTGACCGCTTGCGCTCCCAGTTCACTGCTGCAATCTGTTTTCTGTGATAAAATAAATATATAATTCACAAATCAAATTAAAAATGATAATTATTATTTCTGATATGCATTGACTCCTTATGATGGAAGGAATTAAATGGGGTTCAAATAATATGTTTTGCTTATGATACCGTCATTGTTTTTAATAATAATACTTAGAAAGAGGTCAAAAATAAAGCGGAGTGGGTTCGCAGTCATCAAAGATTGGTTAGATCACAATTTATTAACATTAAACCTCGACAACACTAAGTATATAATATTTAATATGAAAAACGATCATATATAATAGAATCATATGAAATAGAATATAGAGATAGAATATTTCACTTTTAAGCACATAATTGCCGTGTCCAAGTGAACAGCAACTGCTGCACACTGTCACGTACCGAAAGTATAAAATACATGGGAGTGATAGTGGACAAAAATCTTCGACGGACTGAACATATTAGAATTCTAGCAAACAGACAAACCTAGAAAGTTAATATACATATTTAGAGGATTAAAACATTCAGGAGATGAAAAGATCTTAAAGAATGTTTACTATTGTCTATGCCAATCTACAATCGTGCATGGCATCTAACTCCTGGTGTCGAGCAGTTAAATCGACTTTAATAGAACTGGAAAGAGCCCAAAGGGCTACACGAAGGTTACGACCGATAAAAGATACTACCGTCCCACGACTGATCTATACAGAAATATGAAGGTCTCGACCGTTAGACAAATTTATATAAAAGCAGTTATCATTTACCAACACGCAATCCCTAATATTAACGAGCAATGTCACCGAATAAGGTATGTAAATCTGTTCACAATTCCCCTACAAAATACAAAATTACCTTAGTTATATAAATAACAAAATAAATAAACAAATATATATAATAGGCCTATCTAAACATGTTCGCAAAAGGAAAATTTATAACTACCTACAATTAATGTCTTATGATGACACAGAGTTAGCTTAACCCTTTAACCGCTAGACTTAATATCAGTTGTCGTGCCCTCAGCGCTAAGCACAGTAAAACGAAAAATAAATACCTACAACAAATAGAGATGTTCAATAGTATATCGATATGGGTTTGCCCCCTTCAAACGCTTACAATTTCAACTAAATATCGTAACAGACAGAAGATAGAAAGCGTTACTTTTTAATTTTATTTCTAATATTAGCAGATATTTTGGTAACACAATGAGACAAAAAACGTTTAAAGATCTTGAAAGATTTATTGATTTCCGCACAATAAAATTGGTCATGAAATGAATTTCGCTATTCTTATTTATCAATGCAGTCTTATAGAGTATTCTTCATCTTAATTAAACAGTTAATAAACAACATTGGTCAGTTTTTTAACAAACAAGATTATACTTATTTTGACAGATTCTAACGATATTTATTTATTTAAACTTTATTCACAGCGTTATAATTAATGTATGTTACCCATTACACATATATTGAACTTAAGCCAAATCGAATACATATTTTGTAGCCAATTTTTTTTTATACAGTACTAAAAGGAGGGGTGAAGAAATGAATTTAGAAATTATATAAAGCAACGATAGTACATAAAAGCACAAATAATATAAAAGGTTGCGTTAATCTTACTAAACACGGATTTACAGCTAACTATAGTTTACAATACAATACATATATAACTAAATAATTTTCAACAGCCTAATATAATCAAATATTTTTTTTATTAAAGAGCTAAAACAATTTAAATATCGTCAATATTCACGTCTTGCCATCGTTGCATTCTTGAGTATAGTCTTAGATCAGCATGTCTTATAAAATGTTAATGATATTTATTCGTAAAATAGACAATTTTTTGCAACAAATCTTTACTACAAAATTGTCCAAAAAATTGTAATTCCATGGAAGTGCTATCAAGTTTTGCAGCAGGCGACAAACCACAAACAAAGTCGTCGAAATCTTCTAAAATTGGGGGAACAATTTGTGTCGTCCAATTAAAGTCAGCGTCTGCGACATCGCTTCCGGGAATCTGAAATGATGCCATATATTAATTGTAGTGTGATAAATATGCAACTTAATATTATACAACATAAGCTGCGCCTGCAAAAATGGTTGGGTAATTTGCAACAGTGAGTGTGCGCCTAACATACATGGTAAGTTAAATAAATAATAATAAAGGCCAGATTCACCATTTACTATTAAGTTCCGTATAATTAACTGGCACTTGTTTTGACAGATAACCCATACAAATACCTGTAATCGAACTGGCTCTAATCGTGCGTGTAATAATATTAAGTCACTCACATAAGCTTAAGCTACTTATATAATACATTTTAGGTTAGATAAAATAATACAATAAAAATTACCTCTTCATCGATTACTCTTAAACTCATCGTCTGATACAAATTCTTCATTTTTATCACCTTCCAGAATACGTATCAATTCTTCAGCAGTAGTCTTGTTGAATCACATTTATCGATAACACGAACATAAAAATAACATGCATAAGCACAACAATAATGGAAAATTCCAGAAGGCGACGCTCGTTTATGACGTCAGAAGCGGTCGTCTTTATCCGACCGTCGCGCGAGGTGTACTGATAACATTACTTTCTAAACATGCAGACTAGGGATGGGAATTGTCAATTCAGTTACTGATATTTTTAAGCTTTATTTATTATAAATTAAATAAAATAAACACATTTATTTCTACATTAACAATTGCTTTATTTGTTTTATAATAAATTAGTAAGTATAAACTGAAATAGTTTAATAATTAATGAAATAGTTTAATAGTTTGATTAATTTATCTGGATTTATTTATGAGTAAATCGTCACTTATGTCCCGTCCTTATTGTCGGATTTTTCCGACACAGGCGTTAGACATCAATACACTTTTCGAAAAATACTATCAGTAACTTATTTAACTTTAGACATTATTTTTAGGTCTTCTAATTAAGAAACTAAAGTGTAAGCAATTGTATTATTACGGGTTTTTCTTGGTAAATAAAATTCTCAGTCCTTTCGCGGAACCAAATATAATTCGTACACACGGTTTACAATGAACTTGTTGAAAACTTATTGTAGCTACATCTAACTTAATTGGTACATTGGACGCCAGGAGAGTTTTTCTTATTCGTTTAGAGGAACTCTGCCAAAACCCAGCCTCGGCTATCTCAGGGATACACATAAAACAGTGCGTCTTCAAAAAGGGCGTTTCTCATAGGCTAAAACAATAAATAACGCAAATATAAACTCTGTTCTACCCCTTTTATAAAGCTGAGAAGAAGTCTTACATTTATGAAAAATAATAATAATAACTTACCCCTTTCTGCACACAATCACTTAAAATTGCAACAAACTATAATTTATTTATAGCTATTGTAAATCAAAATACAAACACGTCTTCACGCAAGCACATCGACCCTCCATCTCACTCTTCCAAACAATCTTTAAATCAATTTAAGAAAATAAACACAAACAAAACAAAATAATTCGATTCAACAGGATTTGAACTCAGGTGTCGCCGTTCTATAATCCTATACACTTTTATTACGCCACCGCTGCTCACTTACAAGGTGCGAATCTTCTTATACTATGCTACAGAACATGAGAGTAACTGTTTTTAAATATTACCCACTTTGTGTCAATATAATTAATATCATAATGTACTAACATAATAGTATATAATTACTTTATCAACTATTTAGCAAAATATGAACATTATTTTAATATAATACAGTGCTATCAAACAAAAAGGCAGATTAAACGAGTAGTGGTATTTGGTCGTAAATATCCGACCTTGGCGAAATGGGCACGAAAATATTTGTCGGATTAATCCGACCTACGCGGTTAAAGGGTTAAAAACCGTGCTCTGCACACACACACACGCACGCACACGAGTACAAAACAATACAAAAAACCTCACATTATATTAGGTAAACGTAATACATTAATTAATATACGCAACCGCACACAGTCTATAGTTTAAGAACAATTATATCCATAACGTATCCAAATAGTACTCTCGAGCGACGGGTGAATCTGTCCTGCCGTCGTACAGTTCAGGCTGGTGTGGAGGACCGAATAGCTTGCCGATGATGGATATTATATATACTTATACTTATTAAGTAGGTAATTATTTGTAATAGACTTAGGCAAAATTATACTGCTAAACCCTTTCGAAAGAAAAATACATTCATACTTCCCATTACATTGAAGATTTGTACAAAAATCTGTTAAATCCCAATCGCACTCGTTTAGAACACCATTTAGTACCGCGAGTGTATCTAAGATTTATTACTGTTTTATCGTGGAAATATATACGAATATATACGATGTAATTTGTTTTAGATTTCTTATTTTGCCTCAGTATTTTCGTAGAATTAAGGGGGCAGGAGAATAAAAACCCTAAAAATAAAATTTATTTAAATCGGTACATGTTAAAATTAATAATATGAGTAGGCCAACAGTGTACTACTGGATTTTTCACTACTCGCATGGAACTGTAATAATAGTAATGATAATGGCGATGGTGACTTCCGATAGTGCTAATTTACAGATTTTCTTACAGGGGAGCTCAAGTGAGTCTACAGTGGGAGAGCCTCACCTGTGGTGGTACAAGCTGACGTGTAGCAGTTTGTTGATATTGAGTCACTTCATCCAATTGTCTTGCCTAGTAAACTCATTTAATGCTTACAGTGTTTTTTTTTTACATAAAAGAAGTTAATGCTTGACAATAATCCCACCTGATGGAAAGTGGTGATGAAGTCTAAGATGTTGTACGCACTAACTTATAAGGGCCTATTCACTCTCCTCTTGAAGACTCCCACATTGTAAGAAGGCGGGAACACCGACGCGGGCAAGTTATTCCAGTTCTCTGCAGTGCGCGCAATTAATGACGACCCAAACCGCGCCGTCCGTATACGTGGTCCGTTCACTACGTAAGGATGAATACCCGCCGTACGTCGAGTTGTTCGATGGACAAACGGCGATGGAGGAATTATTTTTAAAAATTCCTGCACACACTCTCCAAAATGTATCCTATAGAAGACCGAGAGACTGGCAAACCTGCGCCTGTGCTTAAGGCTTTGGAGATTGTATCCGACTAGATCTGGGTTACCAATGAGCCTCTTTCCACATATCTCTATCGAGTCCAATGCTGATAGGTGACATTTGACGGTGGTAAACAGATAGGCGAAACTTTTGGAGATACTAGTAGTTGAGACTCCTTGTTGTTATTGATACTCCTTGATGGGTTTCAATCCTATGTACACTGTTAAATGATCTTCAGTGTGCGGTGAGGTTTTGTCTGTGATAGCTGACCTTACATTGTTGCATCATTAGATCGGGTATCGTAATAACCGCCTTTATTATACACAAAATCTAAATCTACATTTGTATAATTTCTACTTCACAAACATTTTTATATAACACATACGACATTTATTCAAATGCATCACAAGATTCATATTCTCCGTTATCATCATGTCAATTATCTGAACACCACTATTGATAGCTCTCTTAACATAATGTCAATGTACCACAAAACATCCACTAATGAAGAGTTCACTCTAACAATTATAAATCATCAGTTGATGTCAAGGGCTGGAGCTTTGTCTTTTTCTTTGAACTTTCCAAATATCTACATATTTTACTACAATATTATAGATTTGGAGATTGCTATTATTTACATACCATATACCATATACCTTAACTGTGTGTGAACATTCTGAGATCTTGTGACTAGTGACTGTAGTATATTGAGGTAAGACCGCCATGCCTCTGAACCATATTGCAGTTGCAGCTCCAAGTTGAGCACTCTTGTAGCCTGGTGCGACAACTGTGCATGCGAATTATCCACTGCCTCTGACCATGCTATAGGTTCACCGAGCCGTCCTGCCGGTGGTGGAGGCAGTTCATACCTGTGTGATCATGTGAAAACTTAAATAACCATTTGAAAATAACATTTTTTTTTATATCAATAGTAGTATGTTAAATGTTGATTACATGTAATTGTAATATTACATTTTAGCATGCTTCACCAATCTACGCTAGAATGATGTGGAATGGTCGAGTGGAGTTTATATAACTAAAATATATTATATTATCTACTTTTCTCGATTTTCTATTTTGACATTTTATTAACTTGTATAGGCACAAAAAATAATGACCAACCGTTTCATGGAAAGTGGCTCCATAGGTAAGCGTTGCTGAACGCGTTCCATTTCTCTTTGTAGGGCTTGTGTTTCGAACGCTGTGCTAGGCTCTGGACCAGCATTTTCAAGATAATTCTTTGTAGGCCTATATCTTCTGCATTCTTCTTCTACCATGGCCAGAGCCTATAACCACCGAAACATTCAATTATCATCGGTTTTCAACCTTTAAAGCAAGATTTACAAAATTATGAAGGTTATAATGTAACTTACCGCTTCTCTAACACCTGGATCATCATATCCCTGGTCAATATACGGTAATGCGTCGACTATCACTTCTCCTGCCATTATGATTTAATAACAAAAATTATCTTAAAAAGCAGCACTCCCTTTACTCAAACAACAATAATTTATGTACACTTTAACAGAACTGTATCAAAACGTAAACAAATTAGTTCGTCAATAAGTGTCACTACTACCCTATATATAAGTTACTCTATGGTCACTACACTACACCACAGAATACTAAAGACAGCGCAGTGTCAGGTGAATTTTAAAATTCTTATCTCAACCTAAATGACATATTATCTTAGTGTCAGCTATGAGTTTTAACCATAGACCTAAGATACTAGCGTAATAATATTCACTATTTATATAATACATAATACATTTACTAATATAGTTACGTTAGCGTATTATATTTATGATTTTAACTCATCCTATAAATCCAATAAACAATGCATCAAGTTTCATCCTGTCCTCTCCAATTTATCAAATTTCTTAATTCAAAAACGAACTCATTGTCGATCAATGTTACCAGTATATATTTTTCCTGTGATTTTAAATTAAGGAACAATAGGGTTGTTTCCTGATGGACGCAATATTGTAGCACTCTGGGAACACAGATGCTTTTGTTTTTATAATTTACTACGACTTTGACGTTTACAGTTTTTATTAAACAAACAAGCTTAATTACTTGATTACGAAATTGACGATTGTTTTTCAAATTGATGACGAAACAAAACCATCAACCATAAACTTTCTGCCCTAGAACAATTTAATGACAATGACTTATAATTGTGACTGCTGTAATGATGACATTTAGAATGATAACAAAATTAATTTAGTCTGTGATTTTTCCTTTTTTTTCATTGACATTGTTTATTTTAGGCTAATATTTGAAAAAAATATATATATTTTATATACCTGTATGTCCACATATTAAATCTACCATTAATTTATAACACACATAATCATATATTTTCATTAAATATAAGTAAAATTGCATTGTGTACGTAAAAATGCAAGAAACTTTAGTGGACGTTGCCAACATAGATTTTTCAAATGTAAGTGTTCTATTACTTTTCTTAATCTAAACTTACCAAACATGTGAGTATATTGTTATCTACCGACATGTCTTTTTTATTATAAAAATAAAGAGTTGAAATTAATTCTAGATAGCAGCGTTACAGCAGAAGAGGACACTAGCATTCGTAAACCACTTTGTAATCAGTACAGTCCAGTTCCTCAATAATTTCACAAAGTCATGTGAACAGAAGTTAATGCAATTTGAGCGGAAATTAGAGAAAGTTAATGCTACTATGGTTTTATTGGAAGCTAAGGTACAGTATCTATACACCAGTATCTGTTCACGACTTTGGGTACAGTACTCTAAGGTTTGGTAACATTGCTGTTGTATTCGCTTTTGCTGGGTTGGGACTTCTGCTTACCACACCAGATTCTAACATGAAAGATAAAAAACTCATTTTGTTTTGTACAAAATATGAGTTCTTACAGTACCTAAATAGTATGTAATGTGTTTGATTAGGATTGCATTGATTGACTGCCTAAAAATTGTTTTCTCTGTAAACAGTTCTTAACTAATGGGATAAGCTACAATTCTCTGTCATCACCAATAAATTGAAATATATCAGTTTATTACAGATACTATAAAATTTATTGGTTTTTCAAAATCAGATGACATGATGTGAATTGTATATTTACCAAGGCAATCTGACATATTCCAAGGATGCAACAGCAGCGAAATGATTTTTAATTAATTACAGTTATCATCAATACCTGAAGTAAATATATCTATTCAAACACCAGAATCAAAAGAAAGTGTACCTGTAAAATCAGACCCTGCAAAAACTGAGCTACTGCTTGAAACGGACGCCACAGTCCCTGCGGAGGAACCTTCATCTGTTCATCAAAATGAAGAAACCAGGAAAGTCAAACCAGAATATGAGAAATTTATTAGGATGGTGCAGGTTGGTGTACCTTTAGATGCAGTCAAATTAAAGATATCTCTGGAAGGCCTAGACCCACAGGAATTAGAAAGAGTGTTAAAAAAGTAAATGCAGTTTCTACATAATTAAGTTCTATTATGCTATTGTTTATAAATAAGTATTTTAATATAAATGTAATAACTTTTTTCCACTGTAAATATTCATACTTAGTACAACTACCATGCTACACTTACAAATCAAGGAAGTATTTTTGTTTTATAAATCTAATCTGCTATCAAGTTTGTATAATAGATACCCTATGAATTGAGTGTTATAAATAAAAGTTAAAAACGAGATTTAAACCATTCCTCATGAGTTAAGTCTTAGTTTCATTTTAATAAAAATAAACAATATATTTTTAATCCATGATACTATTCATTTACATCAGGTCCAAACCAATCTCTCTTACCCATGTTACTCTGCTTTCTGCTGAACAACATTAAAAATTTTGTAAAAATGTCTTATATGGTGAAAAAAATAAAAAACTTAAATTTTATGCTTATTTATTAGCCAGCCTAGAACTGGATCATCTGTCCCTTCCTCTTCTTGTCACCACCAAGTTCGAAGTGCTTGCAGCGTTTGAGTGCCACCTGTGATCTCACTTTGCAGTCTGCACACTCCAGACGTAAGACAATTTTCTTTGTAGTTTTTGCCTATGGAATAAAAGCAGTAAAATAAGTGTAAATAGTTATAATAAATTTCATTACAATTGACAGAATTGCCATACTATAAAATAAAATCTCATATTAAAAGAATTGTTTTGAAAGAAAGGTTATTATAAAGTAGATGATTAATTAAAAGATAAGACTGCTTGGACATGAGTTATAGATATAGACACCTCCCTCGGCAAGCAGGGTCACTACCAACTGGGCTATGGGCTCTTAAGTGCTTTCTGTAACTGTAAACCTGTAACCTTGGGAGTTTCTTATCGCTTCTTCCAGGACCACTAATGGTATGGGTTTTTTGAAGCAATGATATAGTTGGACTTTCAAAAAGTGTTCTTGAAACCAACATCAAATATATATTACTTCATTAACACTAATGTATCTGTTGTAAGTAAAAAATTTAGTTTTTACTATAAAACCCACCTTCACTTTACTACAGAAAAACTACACCTTATGCTTAGAAATAGCACCTACACTGTTATAGGACTAGGTTTTTTTCATTCTAAGAATAAGAAATACAAATTTATTTATAATTTATGGACCGCTTGCAATGAAACTAATTCTAACTATTATATTAGGATAAATTGTGTTAATAGACTCCTAATAATTGTTCTTTAATATCCAGAAAGTGATCAGTTAGAATTTTATTGTTTTTATAGATAATATTAAAAATGATACCTGATGTGAGTGTGATTACTGTATTTAATACAGTACGGAAAGTAATTATTATTCAATTTTTTCTACTTACATTACTTCAATGAAAAACGAGGGCTAAAGGATGGTAGCGGCTGTACTCAGGTTAGTTCTTTGAACGTTTTAAAGCTTACATATTTGCTGAATATAAAGAACGAACATTTGAAAAATATTTAATGTTCAATTAATATTACAGTACATAATTATGGCGTACAGTACATAATTACAGTTTATAATTATAAATATACACATAGGTTCTTACCATGCTTTATTTACTAAAAGAGGTAGGAAGTTACTTTGTTTTTATGCATACCTTTTTCTTGAAGATAGGTTTGGACTGACCACCATAACCTTGTTGCTTGCGATCATAACGCCTTCTACCCTGAGCAGCGTGCCTTTCTTTCGATTTTTTGTACTGTGATACCTTATGGATCTTGTGGCACTTACATTTTTTGCAGTAAGTTCTGCGCTGTTTTGGTACGTTCACCTGAAATTACAACCACCATCCATAAAATATTGTCTCTGTATAGACAATTAAAGGATCATAAACGATTGTTAATTTACGTAGTAAAATTTTCTCAATAATTAACACTGATGTTTAAAGATTTTAAATTAAAAAACGCACCATTTTAGCGTTCTGGTATGTCGGCCAAACGTCAAAAAGAGAGAAAATGACAGAAAAATTGACAATCGTCAAATGACAGCAACAGCAGAAACAACTGTGGTGTAGAATTATTTCTGCGACGTACCCTGTACCACAGAGTATGTAAAATGCGACCAGGTTAAGTTAGTGACTGAATAACGGTCGATACTGAATACATTTTATGCCATCGGTCTATTTTCGTTATTGAGGAGGTATGTTATTGAGTGTTCTCCACTACATTATACCAATAAGGATTAATGGAATGAGAAATGACAACCCCATGTGTTGAAAGCTTTTATGCCTCCCGGAGGCCTCCGATTTTGCTTAGCTTTATGACTATTATCTTAAGATAACCCCGAAGTACGGAAACGTTTAAGAAATTATATCCTTAGGTAATAGAAATTAGCCTCCTATAGATGGGTGAGTCATCTTTCTACCGACCGCGCACGTCCTTCAATCTCATAGCATCCACACAAGTTGCCGGGTTGTGCAGCCGGCTGCGCTGGTATGCTATGAGCATTCATCACCCCCCTCCCCCGTTTCCCGGAGGGTAGCCCTTTTTCCACTTGTCTGGGCGCAAAAAAAAAAAATGTATCTCACTAGTCTGTGATTAATATTATCTATGGCTTGTGTGACCATGCTCGTCTTTCTTTCCAATGACAGCTGAAATCGCGCCAAAATTATGACACTACTGAGTAACTGTGGTCTAAGTTTTTAAATAAAATAAGAAAACAGTCACAACAAAACTGGTCGACCGAATTCAGTAAATAATGAAGTTTGCTATTCCTGAAATCTCCTGGCATAACCGTGATCCAGTGCTCAGTGTAGATTTTCAGCCGAAATCTGACACGTCCAGTCCATTAAGACTAGCTTCTGGAGGCACAGATTCTCACGTATTAGTAAGTTTTTTTTTCTCATTTTTCTAGGACTAGGAACTCTTTACAAACCTTTGCTAAAAGTTCACAGAAGTATACATGAAAAGGTCAGAAACTGAACTCGATGGCAGTCAAAGATTAAAAGTTAGTAATATGAAAATATGCGAGTCAGTGTAGCAACATGTGGACAGTGGATAAATAGAATGCACACACTACCACATCTTAATAGGAATAGAACATCATTTTATAAGTTTTAGACATTTGATCTTTTTTACTTGTGGTTTAGAGCAGTGGATTGGTTTTTTGTAACAACTAAGGAGTCCATTAGATACACCATCCATACAGGCTACTTTTAAATTACTTGAAATGGCAATAGATGTTCTTTTGTTTTGTTAATTGTAAGTTGTTGTGACATAGGTTTAATAAAATCATAATAGCAGTTCTTATTATAAAGTTGTAGTTAATATTATATACAAGTGTTATTCTATTGCGATTTATTATTAAAGTAGTTATTAAAATTACGAAGTATATTTTACAGATATGGTATATCTCAATTACAAATACTGGGTCAGTGAACCTGGAAGTGGCAGCTGATCTCACCAGGCACTCGAAGGCTGTGAACGTAGTGCGATGGTCACCCAGTGGCCAGTACCTGGCTTCAGGTGATGATGAATCCACCATTTTTATTTGGAAACAAAAGACTGAGGAGAGTATACCCACTGTAGAGCTAGGTGAAGAGGTTTACAAGGAGTCATGGGTTATACATAAGGTATGTTTTCTTTTTACCAATCATATAAAAAATATAATACATAACTAGCTTAGAGTGAAGTAGCAGAGTTTATATTTAATTTTCAGAAAGCATGTATTATCTGTTATTGTTATTAGATAGTAGGTGTGTGTGTGTGTGCTGTATGTGCTGCTAGACATTGTGTTTAAACATTTTACATAACTAAGTCATTCCCCTAAGGTTGGTATCTGTACCAAAACAAAAATTCAAACACCCACCTAGGTCAGTAATATGTATTTAAGTAGAATGACATAAAAATGTAGTGTAGTGTAATTCCAATCTAGATCTTTATGTAGTCTTTTAGTTTTCTGTGCCAGTAGTGGTCATTGATTTTGATTTTATTCATTTGGATTTTATTTAATTTTTCAATTTGCAGACACTGAGAGGACACATGGAAGATGTGTTGGACCTATGTTGGAGTGTAGATTCCAGCCAGTTGGCATCTGGTTCAGTGGATAACAAGCTGCTAGTGTGGGATATGGCACGGGCAAGCTATAATTGCATCCTTACTGACCACAAAGGATTTGTTCAGGGTGTGGCATGGGATCCCAAAGGACAGCTCATCGCTACTACTAGTTCTGATAGGTATTGATTAAATGAGCTATTTTTTTTAAACGGTAAGCATGTAATGACATGTAACTTATAGGTCACCTGGTAGCTAATGGTCACCATCACCCATAGACTTCAATAACACTAGGGTTGTCACAAATTTCTTGCCGGCCAAGAAGGAAGCGATAAACCCTCTTCTTGATGGTTCCCATAATGTGGGACTATTGCTGGTAGTGGTTCATTTCACAGTTTAATTGTATGTGACAGAAAGCAAATCTTACTGAAGGTGACTACCACATATTGAGATAGTGTTTGTGGAATTTCGTATTGCAGCATCTGGATGGTGATGGAAGCTCAGTTTTAAGTTAAAGGTTTTCAGAAGATTCCCCATTATACAAACAGTAGAAAATGTATAGAGCTCTTTGCAGGCCAAGCGATTTTAGGCCGTCTATGAGCTTGGAATCATCAATAAGACAAGTTCCTCATCTTTGAATTCAGCTATACAGATCCAAATCGGTCATTGGAGCTCCAACTCATAGAGCAGTGGGAGCAGTAGTCCAAGTGCAGTCGAACTTAAGCTTTCTAGAGCAATAACCTATGTTTTGATGTAAACATTGAATTGAGCACAACCAATTTTTTTTACGTTTACTTTTATGTACTTTTCTTTCTTGCTCTACGCAGTATTTATTCGAAAAATATAAATATGGCAAGCAGAAAAGTGATACACACAATCAACAAACAAGAAATAGGTAAAATTTGGTTACATCTTCATATCACTGTTAAATGGTTCAGCGTTGTTATATGGGTTTTACTTTTAAAATAAGGGTGACTTTTAAATAAAGTGACTTTTAAAATTTGAGGTTTTAAAATAAGGTTATACATGATTTACCTAGTGGAACTGTTAAGCGACACTTTAAAGCACTGCGTGTAGGTAAAGGATATTATGTTATAGTTTTATACATTAATGACATGTTAAAACATACCTTGTAATTGCTAATGTTGTTTTAAAAAGATATGTTCAGGAGTTTCTTTCTCCATTTCTTTTCCTTAAAGTTAAAGCACCTTTTCGAAACTGTAGTGAAAGCAAAAAATGACATTCAAAAGTGTATTTATAAAATAACCAAATTATTTAATGAATTTGGATTAAAGTGATGATGCACAGGAATTGTCTTAAATGACTTTAGCAAGAATGGTAAGAGGCCAGAAGGCCAGCTACCGCTTGGATAGCACAATAGTATCTTACCTTTTTTGTGGGTGCACTAGATACATATTTTGTAGAACCAGGGTTGTGTTATTCCATTAAAATGTACTTTGGAGTTAGGATTATAAATCACTATCATGACCATGTAATAATTGTTAAAAGTCCCCCAACTAAACAAAAACTTCAATTTTCATTACAAGGGTATCAGAATTATGGAATCTGACGCGAGTGTTATTAACTTATAGAGTAAGGTAGTGGCAGATGATGGTACACTTTAGTAATGGCACCATGTGATAACAAACCTGGTACTTTGGCGATGATTGAATTACAATTGATTTAGCCATGTTACAATACATTTTAAGTTCAGTATAAGATATGTTTAATGTATTCATAATTAATTTCTGCAGAGTTTTCCGCACTTTCGATGTGGCTACCAAGAAGGTGATCTCGAGAAGCAGTAGAGCAGTACTACCATTCCCGAAGGAGCACCCACTGGCTGACGTCAAGGTGCGTCTCTACCATGACGACACACTTCAGACATACTACAGAAGACTGCAATTCAGTCCTGATGGGTTGCTCATTGCAGGTGATTAATATTGATGAATATAAGATATGACACAAGATAAGATTTACCAAAAAGTAATACTGGAGCAGAAGGGACTGCGCTGGTGATCGATTGCCAACATTATCTACACATTCTTGCTTCAGAAAGTAAAAATAATGAGCAGCCGATCATAGGGTCTGTTGTAATCTTTTGACAACAGTTGTTAAACCGTGTCAGTTGTTTGTCATCATGTCATAAATGAGACATTAGGTAGTAAAATAAACCCTCAGCTTTGAAGTTCGGATCACTACATGTGTGAAGCTGCAAAATTAAATATGCTCAGAATCCTTGCATTTCAGTTTTAATGGCTCGAGAGCAACGAGTGACTCGAGTTAATTTGACAGTGGCAGTCATCACATACTTCCCTGGATTCTGTTAGACACAACACTCGGCGTTCAATGTGTTGCTTCCATATAAACAATAAAATAATAAAATGTTCTTAAGAAATGATTAGTGAAAATATTATTAAATGATTAATTTCAGTCCCTGCAGGCAGGATAGAGCCAGAACAGGGTAAGCTGGACATGAAGGCCATCAATGCAGTCTACATCTACACCAGATACTCTCTTAAAGTGTGAGTTAACTGTAAATAATACATAATTATGATTTTAAAATTATATCATCGCAGATATAATAATAACTAAATAAACAAATAATAAATAAATAAACGTTTACACACTCACACCCCCGCACTAGGTTTCCCTGTGTTGCGGGTGGCATGGACATACACAATTATCACATCACATACACCCATGACCCGAGAACAAACATTTATCTGTCACATAAATATCTGCCCCGGCCGGGAATCGAACCCGGGATATACATTTTATATAACATTTTTCTCACATTTTTTTTTTATATTTATTAACAATGTTTTACCCAATTACATTAAACGTGGTCACGATGCGACTAATTTGTACCGTTACAGTTAAAATCTAAATAATATTTTATAAATTTATAATTTAGTCTTGACAAATTTAACAATATTTGATAGGTGTGATCTTAATTCATTTTGGATTTTAAAAATGATTCTCCTAACAACAAATACAAAAATCGAATAGACCTCTAGTCTGGCAAGCTTTCAAGCAGATTCACACGATAATAGTATTCGCTACTCAGGCCTGCATGCGTGCTCCCTTGTGCGGAGCCTCCGCTGGTAGTGCGATGGTCGCCGCGGCGCTACGCCCCTCGTGCGGGCCCACCGCCTGCATTCCCGATACCACACCGCATGCTCCTAGCTGTGGCCACCAGACGCTCCGTGACACTGTACGACACGCAGCAGCGGAGGCCAATCGCGCTCGTCTCCAACATACACTACACTAGGTAGGTAGGTTCTCCTCTATCAGTCCATGTTATCATTACAATAAAAGTGACGGCATAACTTTCGCGGCCTATTGGATTTGCATCCTTTGTTCATTTCTTATAATATTCAATCAATTTATAAAAAACATGAAAAATGTATATTTCTTAATGGTAACAATTATACACTTCCATATCTTAATACAAGTATAGCCGGCAGATAACTGCCATCAGGTACGCGAGGATTACCGAGTCCTCGGTCGCCACGTTAGATTTGCAAGGGGGGCGGTAGTATTCACGTATAGTCACGTGACCCGTATGTTTGCAGACCGATGCCATAAGTAAAATTGCCTGATGCCAATTATGTAATGCGCAGACTGACGGACCTGACGTGGTCGCCGGACGGGCGCGTGCTGGTGGCGTCCAGCACGGACGGCTTCTGCTCCGTCATCACTTTCGGCGCCGGCGAGCTGGGTGACGACTTGCAGGACGCGGCAACGGGTGAGCTGCTAAAGTGCACAGGGACACATCATACAAACTGACTTCGGCATGGCAAATATTTGTTATTGACATTGTGGCAATACATCAAATTTCATAAAATAAGCGAGACGACTAACTCTCGGTCACAGCAACCATTCTATCGGTCAACACGTCGACGACGTATACGCCGCTCGTGATGGGTTCGTGGCTCGCATTTGCATTGATATGATGTAGTGTACTGACCAGAACAGCGAAGTGTAAATGAACGATAAACATTGAGAAACACTCAATAAAATCTTAAAAAATTCTCAAGGAAATACATGGTTCCGTGTATATTTTTCAAATTTAACATTTCTTAATTGCAGAAACTACGGAAGTTCATGCCGACGAACCGCAACCTCAAAGTAAAGCATATGCAGAGGAACAGAAGTCTCCATCTACGACTACAAAAATAGACTCCTTCATAAAATTCAAGACGCCTTCGGAAAGAACGGAGAGATCGCCGAGAAAACAGAAGACGGAGTCCCACCAACAGAAGACACCGGTGAAGATCGACGTGCTGGTGGAGACGGCCATGCCGTCCTGGTCCGACAACTCCAGCAATGAAATCATCAAGCTTCCTGAAAGTGAGCCCATGGACGTCGACAAGAAGGACGACATTATGATCATAGAGGATAGCGAAGACATCAAGCTCGTTTACGAGGACACAGAGAACAAGAGCCAATCACCTAAAACTGATCTCAAAATGATGGACGCCGGCGGCACCGCTTCAGTTGAAAACGCTAGTGAAACTGATGAAGCAAACTCTTGTAAGAGAAGCACAGCAGCTTCGAAACCCGAAGAAAGTTATTTTATGAAACAAGCAAAAGTCACAGACGTCAAGGAGCCCGCGGTACAGTCGACGCCAAGCGCCCGAGCGCCTCGCCGGGTCAGTTTCATCACTTTATCGAGCCCTAAAACTAAGAAAAAATAAAGGTTTATCTTTTATCCAGCCCGAATGCAAAAAAATGATTATCCTTCGTCACCCAATCCAACCATATTCTTGAGAAAAATAATTCTCTGCATCCATTAATCACTTTTTGTGTACGGCTGTATATGAAATGAACGTCGCAAGGATGCCCCCCACCTGATGTTTAGTGGCCGCTGCAGCCTACGACCGACGGACTGTTCCATTTTTGTTACTGTCGTATTGTGTAATAAATTATTTATATTTTGATAAATGCGTTTAAAACTGTTCGACTGTATGAGACGATGGTCGGAAAATAGGAAATCTATATTAACTAGTGGTCTGAAGCAAAACCTTTGTGCCCTTCTTTACGACAATTACGCGAACGGTGGAGTACGATTTGGCATAGTTAATGTTTACATATAGCAGATGTGCAGAAGCTAATATTTTAAACTTCATATTGAAAACAAAGCCTGAATAAATTGAAATTTTCAAAAATTGTTTTGTATTATTAACATACACTAAGTCGATAGTTAATTTTAAGTCATAAATAACCGGTCAGTAAGTGAGCCCGTCGGTCGGTGACTTACTCGCTGTTAGGTTTAGTTGTTTCAAAACACCTATATAACGATACGGAAAGAGCTAGCCCTGCTTACCGGCGTCTGGAACGTATACACGTTTACCGTACATACATACATATGTATACAGTTCCACCACTGTCTGATCGAATACTAAAATACTGATAATAATAAACCTTCTCATTTCTTGGCCGACAACACATCAGTGATTTTGTGATGTGCACGTATATGAAATTAAATAAAATATATATTTTACGAATGTGTTTCATGTATATGTGTTTGTATGGTGCACATTGCAATAAAACGTTCTTCTTTCTTTCTGATACCTTCGGTCTTGTTGATGTCCACGGGCGACGGTGACCACTTACCATCAGGTGTCTCGTCTGCTCGTTTGTCTAACATTAAAAAAAACTGATAAAATAAGCGTTATAATAAAAAAATACCATGTGTAAACATTTTAAGATTTTATTATATTTACAAATGAAGCAGTTTTTATCACATGTACAAATAAAGAGAATATAATAACAAAATATATTCGATCAATAGAAATATCGTAGGTGCCCACCTAACGCTCTGGGACACGTTCGACCATTCGACAAGATCAAACATCGAAACGGCACGAGGGCAACGGAGAATTCTACCTACTTACAACCGGTAGCCATAAAACTAGTTATTGCTCCGATAAGAGACGTTCAATAAACATTACTAAGTTGTTCCTAAGGCTCTTCCCGCTGCGCGTCCGTGAATGGTAATTATGGTTAGGAGCGTCCACGGTGCACCATACACAGCGCTTATACCTTGGCTCAATCCTACCGCTGACGTCATCTCGATTATCAGTAGGCATGACACGTAAAAATTTCACTCCAGAATAAAACACTTGATCGGCATCACTTAATTTAATATTTTTTAGACTTGGTTTTGTCGAGCGCAAGCGCTCTTTCAAAGATGCTATCGAATAACTTGTATAAGCCACTAAGCTAACACTAAATGGTTAATTATACATTTCACTCGACTTACATGTACGGGATGTCTCATTATCGTGCCGGTGCCCCGATTGTGATCTTAATTCACTCATGCCGTATTCAGTGGGTTCTGATAGCACTGAGACATTTAGCTAGGGGAGCGTCGCCACTAGAGGATCCATATATAAAATTGGACAGCGCGTGTCGAATAAAAACATTTATCGGGGCACCGGTCATTTCTCACATTCAGACCTAACAACGTGCTACTTCAAATGCTTCTTCATAAAAGCGGCTGGATATCGCATATCGCCGTGGACAATTAAACAACTAGTGTACTTTTAATGGTTCACCGTGTGGTCCATCGGGTGTGCAGAGCGGCCATTGCGATCCGTAAATCGGTGTTTATATTGACTTGAAATTAAACAGGAGTCCCATTTGCGAGACGCGCCTCCACCCTACAAACAATGGAAAAAGTCCGGCTGCAATTTGTACACGTACCAAAATACGTGCGATGTTCGTTTGTAAATTGCATCTATATAATTTACGATAAAAATGTTCAATGCCCAACATTATTGTAGCTATTTTATAACTCGTAACGAATTCGACGCTCGTTCGTCTGTGTAGCTTCCGTCGACCCCGGGTGGCGGGCTACGACCGGCCTCGGTGGGCCACGGTGGAGTCGGACGGTCGGGTCGGTAGGAGCACGCACTGTATTACCGATAAAGGCGCGCGAAGTCGCGAAGAAGTCTAGTCATTTCCTTGCATTTTTCTGTCCTGTAATTTAATTATAGCATTTAAAGACATGACATATATGAAAACGACGCAACGAAGGCAAACAATATCAAGTGGCCACTCGCGTGATTTTTCAGCGTGTGATCGTACGTCACTCGTTATAAACGTAACAACGATCAGGCTACTTACTTATGTATGTCTAGCATATCGATGCTTGTCGATACTTTGCTGATAATCAGTAATAAGGTTGGATTGGAACAGTTACGGTATTTGTAAGTAACAAAAATATTAATAATCAGTTTTTTTTTTAATTCGCTGATATCGAACATCCTCATAATGCAAGTTTGCCAGAAATGGCGATTGTGTTGTTTTTAATAAGTTTTTTATACATAAAATAAGTTGATGCTTGACAACAAGCCCATCTAAAGGTAAGTAGTGATTCACTCTCCTCTTGAAGACTCCCACATGTTAAGTAGCCGGGAACACCGAAGATTTACTTAAGGCTTCGTGCGGAAAAAAAATACGAGATGTACTCGAAGTTGACGACAGACGCGTACCTCATTGCGTACTGGTGGAACTGCCAGCACTGGTGGTCGGTGGCGGCGGCGGAGCCACGCGGCAGCCGCGTCAGCGCCCCCCGCACCCAGTCCACGCCTCGCGCCTTCTGCCACGCCACCAGCTCCACCATTACCTCCGCCACCTGCCGCCACGTCACAGACCATAACTACTTCGGACTCCTCGCCGGAAAACGGTTAGCGCGGCACGGGTCACACTGTGACGGTAGGAGGATTATTTTTATGTGTTTTTATTTTCATTAATGCACTCATACTGACATTCCTTATGTTAACTTAACAAAACATAATAGGTGACCATTCCGGCAGTATTACGCCGTAACGACAACTACACTCCGCAACCGCAGGGCGCAGTGCGTCGTCCCGCCCTATTTATAGTTACCTACATCCCCATAATTGCTGACCTACGACACTCGGAATGCGATAAAGTCCATCACGTTCAGCCACCTGTCAATAGATGGCGGCACTAACAGTTGCCAACCCTTATTCGCCCCTTTAGTATCGGAATAGTGTAAGGATACGAAGGTCATTCAAGACAAGAAGCTTTAGTTACTGACGGTTGGCCGTCACAACAGATGTTCGAATAAACGCGTGTACATGTGTGCGCGTGCGTACCTCGGCGAGCATGTGCGGGTGCAGGTGTATGACGCAGGCCTCGAGCAGCGCGAACGTGAGCTCCTCCGCGTGCGCCGCCAGCGGCTCGTTCAGCAGCTCTGCGAAACACATCCTATTCGTATACACACACGCACGCGAGCCGACCGCTTCGATCGCTCTCGACTTGAGGCAGCCATGAAGGTTGACAGCGATTATACGCTTAACAGAACTAAAGAGCATTAAATGTGTTGAAACCTTGGACCGAAATGGTGAGATTAAGATTTTTCTGTGTGTAACTGTAAATATGTAACTTAACTAAGTTGGGCTCGAGATATCGTTTATATATTTTCCATCATCTTAAGGTCTGAAAAAGCAGTCGGCTAACCGGCCGATAAACGGTCACCGTCGGTTATAGACAAATGTAACACGAGCGGGCACGCCTTCCATCGCCGGTCCGGTCCTGTAGAGCTCCTCTCACATCTTTTTTTAAGTACCCCATGTCATTGGGAACCACATTGTACAATGCGCGTATGCAGCTTAAAGTATCTTGACCTTGACTGGACAGTTAAAGATTGCCATGAACTCGGACATCGTGGATGGAATATCATTCTCTCTGCTTGTGTTGAAATGTCCATTTGATAACAATAAGGACTCGAATGCTTCTATCCGTTTGTGTGTGTGTGTGCGTGTGTGTGTGTGTGGGTGTGTCCGCGTGCAAGTACCGGCGAGGTGGGGCTTGGCGGCGGCGCGGAACACGTCATACAGGAACTTCATGACTGAGAAGTTGGCCTCGCGGTGGTCGAGCGCCACCGCGCTCAGCGAGCACTGCAGCACGACGGGCAGCGCGCCCGACTGCACGAACTGCACCGGCACGCGCTGCAGGTACCTGCGACCGACCGCGCCCGTCGTCATTTTTGTCGTAAATCACATACGTCAATTTGGCACGAAATCAGCGAAACTGGGATTCACTGAAAAATTGCAATAAATAGTTACATATTCCGGTATTTATACTATCGAAGTATTCTGCATCGATTGATATGAATTTTAACACTAGAATGTATTTAATGGTATTTTATTAACTTAATCTTTTTCGTATTATCTTTTTTCTGTAAGTTATCTATGAAAGCTTGTGATTTGCATACCTTTACTATCTTGATGTAACAACGCAATACTTGAGGGAGCTAAATTTTTTATCACATTAAATATTTTTGAAATTTTACTGATATTCTATGGACCATTATCGGTAGCACTGGGAATATATCCATCTGTAACCGGCTTCAAGTGTTTTTTTTTACCTGTTATAATCAACTAGAATCCTACCCGTTGGTCAGCGGCGTTGTAACCGTAGATGGTAAAACGCACTAACTTAGAAAATGCCTATTCACTAACTCTTGACTTCATCTACATCAGAGGTTCCCAAACTTATTTTTCTCATAGACCACTTTCAAAATTTTGCTGGTTAAGGTGGACCCCCTGCAGCTACATGTCTACTATATTCCCAAAACTTGACAAAAAAATGTGAAGATTAGATGTAACTGTGGAAATTTCCGTTGCGGCTGCGTTCCGTCCACGAAATAACAGTTTTCGAAAAAAAGTGACAATTGATTGGTTAATCAAAAATGTGATTCCATTCAACTTCACGTTTTTTACATCCACTCACAGCACAAGGAACCAATCAGTTCTCACTTACTTTATTTAGAAAACTCCTCATTCAGTGTGGTAAAAATAAAAAGAAAACTAATATATTTGCTTGTGTTATTTATTAAAATATGTATTATTATTACACAATTACTCAGTCGAAAATTAAACATTAATAATTTCTGCAATGACAATCACAAAATGGTCATAATTTTAATGGGATGGATGTACTTGATGGATTGACAGAAAATTATCAATATTTGGCTTCAGTTTTGTTAGGAATAACCGCAAATCTCCCCGTTCTGTGATATTCAATTTGCTCCTTTTTTATGTTAAAAGGTTTGTAACGACACTAAAACTTTTTTCGACAAGATATGACGACGGAAACGCTATCAAAAGCTTTCTCACAATTCTCCACAGTCCAGGATATTTTTCGGGTATTTCTGCCGGCAACCAAATATTTGATATTTTCTTTTAAATTTCACCTTCAGCTCCTCATTAGTGCTAAGTTCGAGTAGCTCCTCTTGTAATATCACATTCTCCACTTCCGTTTCATCAAATGGATTTATAACCCATCGTGGTATTTCCATCGTCAGAATATCTTCAAATCTGATTTTGAAGTCATCATGCATGGCAATGAAATGTTGAACGTATGTGTGAATATCCTCATCAAGACATTCTACCTGTGACAAGTTTGAAAACTGGGAAAATTCGCGCCGACTAATATTTTGCTTCATGAATTTAAATTTTCCAAGAAAAGCTGAAATTACACACTTTGCTTTTATTAAATTGAGGCTGTCCCCTTGTAATTGTAAGTTAATGTAATTAAATTTTTTGAACAAATCTGTCAAATACGCGATGTCTGCTTTCGAATTGATCAGGTTTTCTTTTAAATCTGGATCTTTACTTTCCAGAAACTCTAACACTGATTCAAAAAGTGAGTAAAATCTTATGAAACATGCACCTTTCGACAGCCAGCGTACTTCAGTACGTAAGAGCAATCGTTGGAAGTCTTCATCATTTTCATCGCACAATTGTGCAAATAAACGCGTATTCAATGCATTACTTCTTATTTTGTTAACTGCATTAATCACAAATTGAAGCGATTGGTGCAATCTATCACTCAAATTTTTCCCTACTAGGTGTTGTCGGTGGATGACACAGTGAATTGCAGTTACCTCTGGTATAATTGTTTTAAGATGGCTTATAAACCCACGATATCGCTCGACCATGGCAGGAGCTCCATCTGTTGCCGCCGAAATAACGTTTGAAAATGGAATCGATTTATCCCTAAAAAATCACTCAGGACATTAAATATTGATTCACCTTTAGTGTCCGTCTCCAAAGTTTTCGCGAATAGTAGCTCTTCATGAATTTCTTCGTTCATAACAAATCGAACATATGCCAACAATAACGCCTCATTACCAGGTAAAATTGACTCGTCCAGTTCAATAGAAAAATGAGTTGTTTGTAGATAATTACAGAAGAAACTTTCAATATTAGAGCTCATTTCATCAATTCGTCTTTGTACAGTGTTGTTACTCAAAGGAATTCTTTTGAGTATGTCAAATGAGGATTTGTGCAGAACAGTTTTTAAAACCTCTTCAATAGCGGGTAAAATTAACTGTTCTCCAATGGTGTGCGGTTTTCCAGATTTCGCTATAAGTAATGAGACATTGTAAGATGCCCTCAAGCCATCATCGTTACTTTTAGACGTTGAAGTGAACATGCCGTGCACGCTGGGTCTCTTTTCATATTTTTCTTTCAATGTTTGAAAATATTTCAAATCTTTACCTATTTCTTAGATGATCACACTTTCTTAGATGATCACAGATGATGACACCTTCTTAGATGATCTTCGAGCTTCGATGGTTTCATAGAGTCATTGCTCAAAACTTTGTTGCATAAAAGGCATATCGGTAATCGCTTGTCTGCCTTTCATGGAACGAAACCAAATTTTAAATTAAATAATCAACAGTGTACTGTCGACATTTCTTCTTAGATTCAGCCATGTTTCATATCAGTTACCTACCTGTAAATAAAAAAAACTTTGTTTTAGTAATCTTAAGGCGGTCTTACTTAACAGGACATGGCGCGGCATATTTTAACTGAGTAGGATTAATTAATTATAGCAATGAATTCACCAAAGTACCGGTTACTTTGATATATTTCTATAAATTCGATGTACAATACTTCTAATTAAGACTTTCATATCAAAACTCCGCGATTTTAATTATTTATTTATTACCTTGATGCACGTTACGACGAGTATGTAAAGACACGAACAATTTATGAAAATATATTTAATGATTGAGTGAACCACCACATAGTCGGGAAATAAAAAAAAATACTAATAAAGTGGGGACAAAATGTTCAATCTTTTTCGGCTCTCTGTTTTTTAATGGAAGTATCTAATTATGGCTTTGTTCAGTATTTAATTTAGAATACGTACCTACTGCACGCAAACATTACAAATATATAACAACAAAAATGTATCTCCTATCGCAGCTGGGTTGGACGAGATTTCGTTCAGGAATAAGCCTCACCTTTTGTACCTACGTAATTTTTTGTAATTTGTCAATTTTTGGTTTACTTACGTGTACAATAAATTGTAAAATAAGTAATAAATAAAATAAAAGTATGTATAACAAATTAATTGGCAGATAAGTACTTACTTTTTACGACACTAGCAAACACTAACATCGATTCACTTTACTTTTCGAAATTCCGGAAACAGATAAGTAACGTTTATCCTTCGCATTCGTATTTATATTGGTGAAGAATCAAAAAGTTCATGCAAGATTCCAAGCACAAACACAAATTGTATTTCGTTTCCTTTGCAAGTCTGAACAAGCAGACAGCGGTGGCGGCAGCGGTGCGGCGGCGCTTTGCAAGTCACGACAGGTTGTACTGAATATGGAATATGCAAGTTTTTACATGTAAAAATTGCTGAGTTTCTTAAATAAATATTATCTGCCTACATTGATAAGTGAAGTGAAAGCCAACATTTTAGTTCTTCACTGCCCTAGTTAGAAAAAGGCATTTATAATAATAAAAAATATTTGGAACGATTAAAAAAGATTTGAATTTGATTACAAGATAGATAAATAATATATACTTTACATTGAAGTAATCTTTTTAAATGCCTTTTTCTAATCAGGGTATCGAAACCAGATAAATTTTCGTGGACCCCCCCACATACGAATTGTGCACCCATATTTTTTGGTCACGGCAACGTAGATCCCCGTCGAGTCTCCCGTGGACCCCCGGGGGTCCACCTGGACCACTTTGGGAATCAATGATCTACATTGTAATCGAAATAAGCGTAAGCGTTATGTAGCAGACATGTGGAGACTTGGGGGAGGGCGGGGGGCGGCGTGTGGCGGTGGAGCTGCACTGACCGGATGCACAGTCGGAACAAGTCGTCGACGGTGTCGGGGTTGTCTCTGAGGCCGGAACGCTCCGACAGCAAAGACAGCGCGCGCGGCAGCAGCGCGTGCAGCAGCTGCAGAAGCGCGTCCGCCACGCCCGCCTCGTCGCCCGGTTCCACTAGCGCGTCGGCGAAAACTGCCGCGCAGACACACACTTATTCACCTCGCTTGCACCACGCGGGCGCGGATGAAGCGAAACACTCTTGGAACATGTATCATTTGAACACATCCCAATCCGATAGTTATCATGGTACCGATCGAGGCAGCGGCGGCCGGTCGTTCGTGGCGAGTCGAGCGACAGCGGCCTCGGGCGGGAGTCGCTTGAATGGTCGCCAATATATTTCAACAATTGCGTCGTTTGAAGACACGCTGACGCGTCGGCCCGGTAGTATAGAGTACAAAGTATTGTTAAGTCGTTAAGTAGCATCCGGTACCGACCATCAGCTAAGTGGCCCTTTCAATTAAGAGGAGAGAGAGAGGAGAAGAATCGGCAATGATCTGTAGTACCTGCGGTGAGATACAGGATACACGGATGCGCCTTGTTGGCGTAGATGGCGGGCAGCACGCGCACGAACTCCGGCAGCAGCGCGACGGCGGCGCGGCCCGTGGCGCGCACCGCGAACCGCACGCAGCGGCACGCGCGCTCCATCACGCGCCCGTCCGACTGGTACCTGTGCGTTGCGCCGCGGCGAACAATCCATTTCCGATTACAGATGTATAATCTATCCGTCGCTTACTGCAGGTTCGTTTTGTGTCGGTCGGTCCGTTTCTTTTTTATATCAACAAAGTCATCCTTACCCGTTTTATACTAGCGAACGGTCCCCGGGGGTTATATCTATAACCCCAATAACCCATTGACTGCCAGCTACGAGATATCTCGTATTAAGCGTGTGTATCAAAACTGCAAGCTACGAGATATCTCGTAGTGTTTTTTTTTTAATAAAAATTACTGTAAATGCTATTACAATATTATATCAGTAACTTAATATAATTATATTTCGTAAACTTTCATGTATTCTTCAAAATAAAACATTGGCACCCAGGGCAAGACGCTCTAAATATGTCTGGCAGTCAATGGGATAATCTTATTGTCATGGGTATGTTCGAAACGCAAAAATGCAGTTAAAGCTGCCGTAAAATATTATTTTATGCGTGCGTTTGCATTTGTTTGCGTGATCCTGTTCGTCGTTAACAGTATTACAGTACAATCATTTATCGTGACATAGTCATATGCATTACCCACCGCATCTGAACACGTAAGCGAAAGATTTCCAAACGAGAATTCGCCCTCATTACAAACCATCAAACCATAACGATCATTGGGAGTAATGGACCGAGAGTGTCAAGGCTCCCGAATTCATATTCTATTGGCGACTTCGAGATCCCTTCTCTCAGGATAAGTAATGAAAGGAACCGGGACGATTATTTCCCCTGCCTCGGCCAGCTTCCCTTATAACTACAGGTTCGAAAGAGATCACAACCGATTGTGTTTATTTTACGTCCCGTAACCCACTTATTCCCCTGCTTAAGAGTGGAAAGCTCGACAGGATCTCGCCGACAACACGTGGTCGCGCAATCACCGAGTCCGTACGTCAGAGGGAGCATTGTTCACTCGTCACGATAGTGAGTAATGACATAATTGTAGCAGAAATTTCAAACGTTTAATTAGTAACTGGACCGCGGCTGAAGACTCACAAACATACTCATAATATTATTATTTTATTTGTTATTTCGTATCTATACGACGATCAGATAGATAGGTGGCGCTGTAGTGATGTATCGGCAACTTTTATATTTATTAATCGAATGACTCGTATGTAAATAAACTCGGCCGGGCCGGCGAGTCGTAAGGCTATCGTCGGGAGACGCTCACTTTTCCATGACGTCCCTGATGACGGGCCAGGCGTCGTGGAATGCGGGCATGCAGGGGTGCGCGCGCGGCGCCGCCGCCAGCACGTCCACGTCGCGAAATAGCGCCGCCAGCCGGTCCAGCCACACGGCGGNCCTTCCGCAGCTCGCAGCCGGCGCCGCCCGCCCGCACGAGCTCCGCCAGCCCGCCCAGCTGCACCGCCGCCGCCTCGCGCATAGCCAGCTCCAACTGACGACATCATAGTACGATGCCCCTGTTTATTAATGTCTCTCGGCAACACGTCACGTTTGTACTCTCGTCGGGTCGGCGCACACGGCAATACGCCACTACACCGTTGGATGTGTTACGACGAGATCATCATTACCATTGCCTACTGCCTCGAAGAGATTCGCCTGGAGACGTTTAGGTAGTTCAATTTTAACGGTAATTTTTAGGGAAATCCCAGCGTTGAAAACTGCAACCTGCACCGTCTTACCCCGCTCCCCGCTCCCCGTGCGTTACCTGATCGTGCGGCAGACGGCCGACGGCGGCGGCGAGCGCACGCATGAGGGTCGCGGCAGCCGCGGGCGACAGCTGCAGCGAGTCCGCCAGCCGCGCCGCCTCCAGCAGCGGGCGCACGTGCGTGGCCGCCGCCGACCGGCACACCGCGCAGATGTTCTGCGGAAACAATACATATAAAAACATTTTTCAGTACAAGAGACTTGGGAATCCAAGCCAACCTCTCCTAATCGCAGTGTCACTGTGTTACGTTTAACCTCTACTACACACCTGCATCATGGTGTAAGGATCTTTACTTACCAGTCCAACATTCATCCTCCATCTAAAAGATAATACTGAAATATTTTAACATGCTGCAGATGCAGTATTCAGAAAACCATTTAACGAATGAATTCACCATTTTTCTTGATGTCGAAGGACGGCCATGACTATTTATCGTGAGGTGTTCGTGTACACGTCAATTAAATTTGCCGCCTATTAATATAGAAAACTGATTTCAGTCTTGAGCTCCTTTCTATCGCTGAACTGATAAGAAGTGAAACATGCGCACGACGTACCTGTAGCGCAGCGGCGGCAGAGGGTGCGAGCGCGGGCACCTGCAGCGCCCGCAGCAGCGCCTGCAGCACGGGCTGCAGCCAGGCGGCGTGCCGCTGCAGCCAGTCGCCGAGCTCGCCGAGCACTAGGATGCACGTCTTGCGCACCGCCATGTGCGCACTCTCCGGCATCGACAGGATGGCCTCCACCACCTTGGGCACGTACTCGTACTCGTCGCTGCCGGTGTCAACATTAACGCACAGTGCGGTCAGCGGTGGTACGATGATTATTTAATCACTCGCATCTGTACCGGTGCAAATGCGTATTAAAGGCACGCCATTGATTAGAGAGAAGGTTCATAGAATTCGACCGAGTCACTTTATAACCGCGGATGGACATGCACGCATCGCTACTGAACCCTTAGGACCGGACGAATACGTTAAAAGCGTTGACACGAATGAAGAGGCTCTGTAATATGTATTTCTAGTAGCATTATAATAATAAACAATAAAAGATAAATAAATCAAAGAGTTCGTATCGAGTCCAGGTTTCTGCGTATTAACCGAGAGACTCACGGCAGTATATTCTTGGCGACGGCCTGCATGACGAACAGCGCGGCCTCGGTGTGCTCCCACGAGGCGTCGGCCTGCAGCGCGGCGAACATCTGCCGGAACACGGCGCCCGACCCCACCATGAACACCACGTCCTTTATCAGGTCCGTCACCTTCATGCGAAACTCCTGCCGACAACAGAATATGCGACGCTAGAGAGTGGACACTGAGTAAAGAATAGCCTATTAACTCACTAATGAATTATGAAACTGTATGATTTCTTATTTGATTCTGGAAATGCATTGTGGTAACTGAAGAACCAGTGATAAGCAGGTTTCCCACCTCGTTTTTCAACGCTCTGGTACTTTTTATTACAGGTGTCTGTGACCATTTCACGTTAGGTGACCCAAAACATACATACGAGTCGAGTTTTTATTTCTGACATGTTTATTGTGAAATAATTGGCACGTTTCTTCTTACAATAAACATTTATACACCAAAAGAAACTTACTAAAATATAGATTCTTACGCTAACTTATTCAAAATGACCTCCATAATTTTGAACACAAGCCTTCAACCTGCGCGGCCAGTCGAATATAGAAGCGCGAACGAGGTCCATATCAATATGGGCGGCCGCTTTAATCAAGGATGCCTGGAGTGACTCCAAATCAAGATGAGGCTTTGAGCAGGCCTTTTCCCCCAAATGTTGTCATACTTTATATTTCTAATCCAACGGATTTACGTCTGGACTGGCGGAGGGCTAGTCCTCGTGCCGGTTGAAGTCAATTTCACGCGCCGCCAACCAGTTTTGCGTGCTTTTGCTCTGTGAGATGGCGCAGAATCTTGCTGCAATACCCAGTGTCTGTCATTAAACATGGTACGAGAAAGAGGTTCTACAAGGTTTGTGCGAAATGCGATGCTAGCTACTTCACTGTCGTGAGCGTATATCTTATAATTTTGTTTATTGTTTCTCCTCCCTTTCCTCCACCCTCTAGGGCAAAAAAAAATTCATCCGACAATAACTTTTTGATATCACGCTATTTTTTTCCGCGTACCGCTTCAACAAAATGCGAGATTTCTTCTGTTCCAGGTCCAACAAAAGCTGTCCAATCCAAACGATCTCGAACCTGGTTGTCTTCGATAAGCTCGAAGCCCCAAGTCTTAGTCTTCGTCTTCGGATTCGTGCCTTCACAGTTTTTACCACTGCTGGAGTCTTAACAGTGCGCGGACGACCACATCTTTTTGTCTTATTTAAATTCTATGGTTTGATGGAGCGATAAACGAATGTTTTGGTTATGTTCAAAGTTTCCAGTAGTTCGAAAATCTGATTTGGCGCGTAACTGCACCGATGCAACGCGATCACCGCAACTGGGTCTCCTTTACGCGTCCACTCCATATTTAAAAATAAATTAAATTCGAAATAGTGCACATCCTTATTTTCATATAACATTCGAAATTCGAATGCAATAAATATTTTTGTGGCATTTTGGCAAAGTTTTCATTATGCTCCAGAACTTATGACCGAACTAGTATTATATTGTATGCTCCAACTACGCCATATTTATAAATGTCAATGAAAAGACATGTGTCTTAGATTGGTCTTGAATTGCACTAAAACAAAAATGCTAATATATACTGTAGATGTGCAAGTGAACTTGTTTTAATATTTTCATAATATCAGTTAAGTCCTAGTTTTCAATTAAATTGAACCATAATCTACTGCATTTTTAAGACTTGCACCACCTCATTTAAACCAACAATAAAATAAATGTATATAATTGTTCTACCTAAACCTCAGCACTTGACTCGCACTCGACTTGATATTAGCAGGTTCAGCAAACATTTTACAGTACCTGTTTTACCACTAACTGGATTCTATTGTGAATTTAAATCATCCAAGAACATTTAAAAAATTTCATCAGAATTGGTCCAGCCCTTTAGAAGTTCAATGATATACACATGTACGGATTTTGTTTATATATATATATATATCCGACACTCGTCTATATCTGCTGTATGAGTACAAATTGAAAACTCAAAGTAAAATCATTATTGTCACTGACATACTTTTTTTTATAGCTTGAAGAGCTGACGTAAAAGCGGACGGGCCGCCTGATGGTAAGCGGTCACCGTCGCCTGTCGACATGGGCAACGCCAGGGGAATCGCCCATGCAACGCGGGCCCTGAAGGAGAGCTCTCTTTACACCTTTTTTGAAGATCCCCATGTCATAGCGCTCCGGGAATACCAAAGAAGGAAGCTCATTCCACAATTTGCACGTTCTGGGCAAAAACGATCTAGAGAAGTGGACCATGGTGCTTCTCCACAAGTCCCGTCAGTGCGGATGAAACTTCCTTCCTCGGCGAATGGTGTGGTGGTAGAAGGGCGAAGTAGGCACCAGATCGAACAATTCCTCGGAGCACTCACCGTTGTAAAGGCGGTAGAACACGCAGAGGCAACCGATGTTCCTCCTAAGACTTAGGTGTTCTAAGCTATGAATGATTCTTTGATCGTTGACGATTCGAATCCTGCGCTTTTGCACGGCGTCAAATGGGTTAAGCGTGTATTTTGGCGCTCCTGCCCAGAGGTGGGAACAGTACTCCATGTGAGGCCTGACTTGTGCTTTATGAAGCATCAGCAGGTGCCTCGCAGTGAAGTACTGCTTCGCCCGGTTCAGAATGCCAAGCTTTTTAGAGGCCAACTTGGCCTTAGCCACCAAATGACACCGATACTGCACGCCGCTCGATATGTCAACGCCCAGAATCCCAACACTATTACTAACGGTGAGCGCGGTACCCTGGAATTGAGGCGCCATGACGAATGGGGTTTTCTTAGCAGTAAATCCGGAAACCCGTGTCTTCTAAGGGTTGAAATCTACTAAGTTGAGTCTACCCCATTCCGAGACCTGCTCCAGAGAAGCCTTGACTTCAGACACAAATTTAATTCTGCTATTCTTCACTTGTGACCGAGAGGATTTTGCAGGGCCTGTGTAGTAAGCATCCTCAGTGCTGTCACGTGCATAACAATGAATGCCACTAGCGTGCGGTAGCATGTCATTGATGTGTAGAATGCACAGACCCCTGGGGAACGCCAGCATTTATAGGTTTCATATCTGAGCAACAACCGTCGACTACGACCTTAATATGTCGCTCAGATAGAAAGCTGGCTACCCAACTGCATAACCTCTCGGGGAGACCGTAGAATGGTAGCTTCGCGAAAAGAATTCTGTGCCTAACCCGGTCGAAGGCCTAGCGATATTATGGCTGACTGCCAGTGATTCCCCGTTGCTCTCTAGGGCCTGAGCCCACTGATACGTGAGATACACTAGAAGGTCACCAGCCGAGCGGCCGCGGCGTCGAACTGTTAAACCCGTTAACACTATTCACTTACATGAAATTCATCACCCTCTTCAGGCAGTTTTGTGTGGTCTGGCTCACATTGGCAGTGTCTTGCAAGCGCCTCTATGAGTCTTTCAATGTGTGGTTTAAATGCATCAGTTAATGGTTCATAGTCTCTCTGATATACCTCCTCCGATAACCTGTACCACAGGTTGAAGGTGATTTCTGCTACCTAAAATATTAAACTTGTTTTAGATCTCACTTTCATTTGAAATTTAATTACACCACACTTTATTGAAACTCACATGTTGGAGTCTGCACTGTGGGCACCAAAATCTGTCTTAGCAACATGTGTTCCAGGTGAACGTTATATGGAATTTGTGGACAATGTGGACAATGCAGCTCCAAGTAGAGTATTGTGGATTTTTTCTACAGAGTGATGCGACTGCTTGTATCAGGGCTCAAGGAGACTCCCAACTCTTTACATGAGAAAGAAAACCAATGCCAAATTTACGTAAAAAACAATTCTGATAGTTTGTAACAAGAATAAAAATTTTCATCAAATTAAATAAATTAACAAAATTAAAGTACTGTTACTTACTTCATAATCATGATGTCCTACACATACTAATGCTAGTTCTAGGGAGCGCATTGCAAAGTGGACGTTGCCATTAGCTGTACACACAATAATTTTTTCTAAAAATGTCTCTGCCAGCTCAGTAAACACCCTCGCATAATTCACAGCCTTCTCGTCTTCCTCGTGAGCCACTGCCATGTGATAACTCTCCTCCAACACAGATATGCTTTCAAATAACAGTCTCTCCACCTCATTGTTATTATTGTTATCTTCTAAGCTGTGCAATATTGCACATATACAGTCTGATGCAGCATCATGCAGAATATTAATAGAATTGTGATCTCTTAAAATTTGAAGACTGAATCCTATAACTGCATTCTGTGGCACCTCCTGTATGTTGATTGCTTTAACCTGTATCCAGGATGTCATACACTTAATAATTTTCAAGGCTATTTCTGATTTCTGAGAGCTGTTAAGGCTCTCATTTAGAAACAGTGTTACTATATGAGAATTAGCTCTTAGTTCTGCTTTTATATCTTCTCTTCTGTTTTCACCTAGTTTTAAATGAAGAGAGTCAATTTCTTGTGGCAGCACAGTTAATATTTCAAGTAATGCAAAGTCATTTTTATTTGAGAATAATTTTATGAGGTCACTGACACAGTTCTGCCAGGAAGGCGTCTGGAGCGCTAGGTCCGCTAGCGCTAGGCATAACTGCGTGAGTATTGCCGTGTTCGTGTTCGGAGAACTGATTTCCAAATGTGAAACTAGGGAGTCCCGAAGCGACACTACAGCCTCTGCATGCAACTCGGAGAGGTTATGTTGTACTTTAGCACGCATCGTCTGCGCTGCAAAGTAACAAGAGGTAACATCTTTTTTCTCCTGCAACAGCTCGTCCGCAATTTTCCAAGAGTGAATCTGCAAAAACAACATACATGTTTACTTTATTTGGCATTTAGGTCAGTGAAATATCTATAATTTAATTCAATAATAATTTATTTGCAAAATTAACACGCCACCAAATTGTAATCGGGGTAAATTTACAATTATCACTTACAGATTTTTGTACATCTGCTAGCCATATAGAAGCTTTTTCTTTCTCTGCTGGATTCTGATTGTTGTTGTACAAAGCATTTATTGCTTGGTAAACAGTGTCCATTGAAGGCGGCTCCATTATTTTTCACTATTGGAATCCTAAACTTAACGTTTCACTTCAAAAACTCTGAACATCCGCTAACATAATAAATCAAAACTTAAAAATATTCTTGCTCGTTGTTACAAAAATTAAAACTTAAGCAACAGCAAGAATGCGACAACGTCAAGCACATAAAGACAAACAGATTAGTTAGCAATGGGTGCACAGACTGCACAAATTAGTTACAGATACATGTATAAATTAAAGTACGTAAATAAATAACCGACAGATAATTATTGCATATATTGCTATGGATATATTAATAAATCGTTGCGTTATGCGTGGACTTATACGGTTGTTTGTTATATAGTCTCCCTAGTTACGTCAAATCAGTGGCTGATAACAAATGGAGGTGCACCACGATAAAACACCATACTGAAGACCGAGTTCGTTTTACATAATTTGCGGGATGCTCTTATTGTATAAATGGTATCTCTGTCTTAATCTACTCCAATGTTTATATCATATCTCCATAATTTTTTATGAGGCTATGAAATTTTTTCAAACTACTAAGTGTCTAATTATCCAATCAACAGTAAGGTAACAATAATCCTACCGGCAAGTGTCCTTAACACTGAACAGAATGGTAATGTTTAGTCCATGTGTAAATGAAAAATTAGCTACTTTATAGCCTGTGATAACAAACGAATGCTGACAAATGAAAGCTGATTATCACATCAGCTGACTGATATGTCACAATGACAAAAGAAGGGAATGTTATTTTCTTATGACTTTTAAGTCAGGTTAAGTGAGTGACTAAGGCGTCAATGGCCTTCATGTCAAATCAATCTTTATTTAAAAAAAAATAATCGAATCAGTCAATTACAAATGTTTCTCACGACCTCGTCGTTTCTTCGTGGCATTTCTGCATTCACAAAGCATACGTACTCGAGAGCGGTGCACTCAACACAAATAGTAATGGCACCCGTGCAGGTAAGCATGGTGTTCATGTTTTTTTTTACTTAGTTGATATTACATAACTACCGGCATATTTTTTATTTTACTAAGGTTGGTGACAAATTGCCAGCGGTAGATTTGTTCGAAGATTCTCCGGCAAACAAGGTAAATATTTGCGATTTGACGGCGGGAAAGAAGGTCGTGCTGTTTGCAGTGCCCGGCGCCTTTACGCCAGGATGTTCGAAGACGCACCTGCCGGGCTACGTGCAAAACGCCGACAAGTTGAAGGGAGAGGGCGTCGCGGAGATAGTCTGTGTCTCCGTGAACGACCCCTACGTCATGGCAGCATGGGGCAATCAACATAACACAAAGGGAAAAGTAAGTATTAAACTTGTCTATCACAATTTAGTTAAAAGGAACTCAAAAATATTGAATTATGAAATATACACAAATGTGTTGCTTGCCATTATCTTTGTTATATATAATATTCATGTAGAACTTGTATGGAAAATTGTGAAGATTGATCCACTACACAGTTATGTTCTTATCAGTAGTTTTACAATATTGTTTTTATTTAAGTGTAATAAATGATAATCATTTCATAACAGTAAAAGTATCAATTGTCACTTAGCAACATTTGTCTTTTTGAATGACCTTCAATGCGCCAATCTTGTTAATAGTTAATTTATTTGTTCATGCCTATTAAATATTTATTCACATTTATGGTTTGATTAAGTACATTTGCCTTTCATTAAGTGTATTATTAAAACTATTTTTTTAAGAATATACCATTACTGAATGATTAAGTTTTATGTTGTTAAATAGTTATATACTTTAATTAGTGAAAGTAATTCTCCATAATGCTATGATAGACTAACTACTCTTGGAGTTTATTTTAGATTGATTAAAATGATGCTATAGCCATACATTATTTAGCGTCATATTGTCGTCATTATTGTTTCCATTGTTTCATTATGGTTAAATTAAAAAAGCGACAATTTCACATAATTCCAGATTCGCATGCTAGCAGACCCCAGTGGCAACTTCATAAAAGCTTTAGATCTGGGCACCAACTTACCTCCCCTTGGAGGTTTCCGTTCAAAGAGGTTTTCAATGGTTATTAATGACAGTAAAATTGAAGAGCTGAATGTGGAGCCAGATGGAACTGGCCTGTCCTGCTCCCTGGCTGATAAGATCAAAATCAAGAAGTAACTCTAGCTGTAAGATTTCTATCTCAATTATGTTACGTGACACACATTTAGCTTTATACGGGTCTTAGACGGTTGAAACACTCCATGTGATATTTCTAATGAAAATATAATTTTTTAAATCGCAAATGTGGTTTCATTGCAATGTTAAGAAAAGCTTGTCCCATTCAACATAGTACAAGAACCAATTGTAAGTGTCTTAATATATGTAATGTAATGTTATTTATTTTTAATGTATGTAATATTTCTAAAGTCCTAGGGCAGAACAAATTGGTAAGTAATAATAGTTTCCTTTGGATGTGGATAAATGATAGGAGAATACTAAGTCACAAGTAGAAGACTGGATCTAATTGGGAATGATTTCTACAACGGTTTTATGTATAGCATTCCAGGAATAACTGGGAATATAGCTCATTTTGTGTATATTACATGAAGGACAATGAGAAAACTGGCCATGGTGGTGATAATAACTGTTAATCAAATCTAATTATCTTTATTAATGAATGAATGAATGAACTGATCAGTTCCTTGAAGCACTCTTCTATAACAATGGAATAAATAAATTCACATTTAGTTTTTTCAAAGGAATAAGACTTCCAGAATTGTTTTGTCGGCCCTTGAAAATTCGAATTACCCGTTTTGTACAGGGTCAATTGAAACAGCTTCAGGACGCTCTAACCTTTGTAAAGGCTTATTCGCGATGATGCTACGGCACACGAGAGAAACTGCGATGGGCATGTTACAATATAATTCCTGCTTATTTGAAACATTGTGGTTATTAAAAGCTTTAGGTATTCAATTTAATTATCGTACAAATTACAATCATTTGACATGCATTTATTGAATAAAATTAAAACGAACACATTACAGGTCTAAATGGTGGTATCTGTATCTGTAAATTTACTATTATGTCGTAAGTGTAAGTTTTGAACATTTATGTGTTAATAATAATTGATAATGTAGAGATCAAATCTGTACATTAGACATTATTCGAAAATTTTAACATACTGATAGCTACGCAGCTATACATTGAAGTATACGTGTGCGACTCGGCTCACATACGTAACTCATAAATATACTCTGTCTCTGTGCTCTGTCTATAACTGTCACGAATGCCAGTGCGACGAAAGTGAAACCACAGGCACGAAACACGCTGGGCGTGTAAGTGCTGATATTGCGAGCTTGCAGCTTTCTTATGCACGTTCGCGTTCGATTCCTCCACGCACCTGTTATTTTTAAAAGTATGTGCGAATTATAAATTAATTTTTACTTGCTTCTGTAATCAGTACGTTCCTAAGCTGAGATTATAATTATGTGACTTGCGAAATTACCGCACACTTGTTGAACTGAAAACAAAATAAAATAACGTTTGTGTTTCCCGCAATGGCATATCGCTAGCAAAATTACAACATTTACGAACCGTCGTATCTTTCTACACATTTAATTCAAGCTTTGTAAAAGCGACAAAACATTAGTTTGTGAGCTTGGGTTACTACTTTATTATTAAATAAATACCCAGATTTCCGAATAAGATTCTTGCTTGACCCGTCTCAGCGTTAACCATGGCTCCATAAAATACAATCTAGATATTAATGCGTCTGAATTGTCATTAAAATAAAAGAAAAGGTTATGACTATTCAAGTGTTATTCAAAATATGGTCTAATGTTCCCTAATATTGGATTATACTGTCATCTGTGTATTGGACGTAGAATTCTAATGAATTGTTAAGGTTTCGAAGATGGAGATTGGGTTTTACGTTATGACCCTAAATTTTTAATTATGGTATTGTTTGTTAAATGCCACTGTCAGTGTCATGTGGCAGATTAGTCAGATTTGTCAGTTGCGTAGACGTCAAAGTCGTGATACAATTGTTTAGAAGGGTGTTTATTTTCAAATTTTCGCCTCAAAATGAGTGCATTATAATACTATATAACTGAGGACTATGTTTACAAGAACCCATTATTTTAGCTCCGTATTCTTTATTTTCACGTTTATATACATAGCGCAATTAGTTTTAAGTGAGATTTTTGAAGATGAGTCCTCGAAAGTCGACGAGTGGTTGGAGCAGAACGATCTTGCTGGATATAAGAAAATTTTTCGAGATCACGGTGAGTGGTATAATACTTTGTATTAATTATGCCATGCCTTCTTCTATAACATTACAATCCTTAACGCTAACAAAGCCGTCGCAATGCAGATACTAGATAATTTTATTCATTGTGTTTCAATTAATGTTAAATTTAATTAATTTTCTTTATTTTTTTAACATAAATAACACAAGATATATAGCAATTCTCCAGCCACATATTATGAATGCACAACAGTTTATGTTTAAAGATTTTTACAATTTATACAATAAATGTGGCTACAAATTAATAATAGATATTATCATTCAATTAAAGTAAGCTTTACTGACGTCGCTTATTTGAAAATATTGTGTTTGTATTTGTAATGAAATATTACATTTATTGCTGAATGCGCTGGTGGGCTGTGAAAACAATTAAATTTTATTGCTTTTTAACTGAAAAGTTAGCTGTTGTGTAAGGAGTATTGGAATACCATTACCAATAAAATAAAAATTTTAAAAGCAGCTTGGTAAATTTTTTACAGTTGGTATGAAGAATATCAAGTTGAGGTAAAAAATTGATTGTTGAGTTTACTCAGCCAGTTCACCATCCACCAACTGTGAATTATTTCATCTGCTGGTTTATTCACTAGTAGCTTGTTAGTCTTGCAATCTTCTCAATACTAATAATGAAGAAATGTAATAATAGTTGAAAATAATTTAGATACTTTGTAAACACACTCATGCATGTAATTTTTTGTTTCTACTACCAATACTTAATCTGCAAGAGGGGGTTTTCTTGGTGCAGATTGTTTATAAAAAAACCTTAGTTGTATACTTTGTCCAAGTTGCATTGTGCTGTAATTGCATGCATGATTCTGCATGATCAATACTAAAAAGTTTAAACCTAGAATTACAGAAATTACGGTTACCATAGGATAGATAACATGCAGTAATATGTTAAGCAGTTTTAATGTTAGTGCCAACGGAACATTTGGATAATGTCCTATAATGATTTGATTTTAGGCAAGCGAATAAAATCATGCTCTGTATTTGTCAAAAATTAGTTTTGAATCATTCTTCAATGTCTTGTTTCCGCCTTGGCCTTTTGAATTTCAATTGTGACAAGTAAATTTACATATTGTACAGAACACGGAAAACGCAATACAGTATGTAGACCCTTCATAATATATAGATAAAGGACGATATACCGGCTGCAAGGTGTCCGTGACGTCACTTTCCGCCAACCACCCCTCGCTATAGCGGTGGGGGTGTGGAGCGCACCATCGCTCTCAGTCGCGCCGCAGTCACGGCGAAGCGCGCACTTGTTTAACTTTCGCATATCGTCACACATCACTAAATAAATATGATCGCTTATATTGTTATGTGATAACAATTGGCTTTGTGTATTGTCGCGATTAATGAATGAAAAATTAAATGAGCGGCTTTGTCTAATCGTGCAATAAATTAAATTGGCTTGGACGTTGATTCGAAATTCCCCAGCTTTTGAATTCGCAATCTGATAGTTGTCGGTCCATTATGTGGCAGTTCGAGGACTCTGAGATATACTCGATCGGGATGATCCATCCCTCTCACAGTCGCCACTCGGGTCTGTCGATGTTATCTGGGGTGTCGCAGTTTTCAGGTAAATTATGTTATTTTAGACTAAGTGCATACTAGACATTAATGTTACATAGGTAAGTTCATGTTTAGGTAAGTTAACTAAAGATTTTTAATTATTTTAATTCTTTATTCACTTAGCATATTTAGCAATTTGCACTCGCCTATTTTATATATTAAACAATAGTTATATATTAAATTTAATTACAAGTTTATAGTTTTTTTTTGACATATCCTCGTCCAATCCAGGTATACTATGAATTGGCGCCAATTTCGGAAATAACCTGTTGTCGCTGATGATAGCCCGTCATTCCGACAGTGAAATCGAAGGATGTCTTTGATGGCATGTTATTTTTGCGAATTAAAATTGCATATTTAGGGCTCTCTATATCTGCGGAAAAAACGGAAACAAAAATGAAAAGAAATTTTGTATCGGATAATAAGAAATAATAATTTTAAAATAACTAAGTTAAAAGCGCATTGCAATAAAACAAAGTCAAGTGGACATCCACAATGCGATCCAAAACATCCTATAAGTATATACTTTAGCTCGGGTGCAAGGCGCTCATAATAATGTTATAAATGTCGTATTTCCCCATTTACATATACAGAAACAATTTAAAATATAAAACATACACATAATTTTATTATACGTATAATAAAATTTCGCCTTCGCCTTCTACACATGAAGGGTATAAGAGAAGAACTGTTATTTTTAACCTTATTTAACGCGATCGAACCCAAAACAATAATTGTAAGAATTTTTGTCTGTATGTCTGTGCGTTTGTGTGTGCTAATCTTAGAAACGGCCTATCCGATTTCGTGATCGTTTCACTGATGTATTGCAGTGAGACCACTTAATATTTAAAATTCGTTTCATTTCAAACCGTCCGTTAATAAAAAAGTTATAAATTAACGTAAAACAGTACAGGTGCTCTTTCTAAGCGTAAGGCGTAGTTTTCTTTAACCGAAGCGAGAGCGGTTCACCAGTACTATACCAAACAGTTTGGCTGATCCCTTAGTGCTGCACAAACTCTACTCTAAACCTTAAACTTTAATTCACTTGCAGAATATTCTTTACATGATTGTACACAATATAATTGACGGAATTTTACGAATACAAACTTTCACATTGCATGAGGACGTTTATGGAAAAAAATGGACCTTCCGCGTATGCCACTTACTTATGGAGCGAGGCCTTCGAGAAAAACAGGAAGGCGCTCGCCGTCTCTCTCGATATTTCGAAGACCTTTGACAGGGTCTGGCATGCTAACCTGTTAAGCAAGCTCTCAGCGTATGGTATTTCCTCTGGCCTTATCGGTTGGGTAAAAGACTTTCTGTGCGAACGACCCCTTCGAGTTGTCGTCACAATCGATGGCTACCAACGCTGGAATACCTCAGGGGTCTGTTCTGTCCGCTACTCTATTTCTGCTGCATATTAATGATCTACTCAAGCCTGGTATCAATGATTATGACAGATATGCAGATGACAGCACAGTAGTGGAGAGATACCTCCCGAATGCTCGGGCCAGTAGGGACGAAATACAGTCCGAAAGAGAGGCCATAGTGGAACGCACAAATCTCTCACTTCGGGCAGTGTCCGAATGGGGCGATGCCAATCTTGTGAGATTTAACGCCAAAAAAACACAAGCGTGTCTGCTCAGCGCCAAGAGGACCCCGTTCATCTTGGCTCCTACTTTTCAGAATGTATCCCTAGAATGCACTGACCGTCTTCAATTGTTGGGAGTCGAAGTTTCTTCGAACCTCAATTTTGGTCGGTTCATGGAGTCCAAGGCTAAGGCAGCTGCAAAGAAACTTGGGGTTCTTGCGAAGGTGCGGCGGTACTTCACATCGAATCAGATTTAAACCCTAGATAAAGCTTAAGTGCGACCGTGTGTGGAGTACTGTTGTCACATTTGGGCTGGAGCTGCCATATATCATCATCAGCGTTGGACTCGATGGAGATGCGTGCAAAGAGGTTCATTGGTGACCCAGATCTAGTCGGAACCAATCTGCGAAGCCTTGAGCACAGGCGCAGGATTGCCAGTCTTTTGGTCTTCTATAGGATACATTTTGGAGAGTGTGCGCAGGAATTGGTCGAAGTAACGAACAACTTGATGTACGACGGGTATCCATCCTTACGTAGTGAACGTACCACCTATACGGACGGCGCGGTTTGCGTCGTCATTCATTGCGCGCACTGCAAAGGACTGGAATAAGTTGCCCGCGTCGGTGTTTCCGCCTTCGTACTATGTGGGAGTCTTCAAGAGGAGAGTAAATAGTCTCTTATAAGTTAGTGTGTTCAACATCTTAGACATCATTACCACTTTCCATCGAGTGGGATTGTTGTCAAGCATTAAGTTATTGTATGTAAAAATAAAAACATTTATTTTTGTATATATGCATTTATTTTTCTTCCTAAACACCTTTTAACTATACATTTTTTCACCGATATTCGAACTTCAATAAACCATCTAAAAAATATGTTTTTCTAAAGTCATTAATATAATACTCTGTGGCGACAATGACTTCGTCATTTGATTCAAATCGCTTACCACCGAGCCTTTTTTTCCAGTGGGCAAAAAAAAAAGAAATCGCATAGGGCCAAATCTGG
>PDGT01000178.1:57251-145127 GCA_003671415.1 Megathymus violae
GGGGGGGTATTCGTAGCGTAACTGTGTTAATTTAGCCGCCAAAACTCTGGACGCATGAGCTGATACGTTGTCGTGATGAAAAAAGTAGTTTGTTCTTCAACACAGCGTCAAATATATCCAATAATTTGGCATAGTACTTCACTGTTATGGTTTTCCCTTTTTCTAAGTAGTCCATATAAATAATGCCCTGTGAATCCAAAAACGGTTGCCATGATGTTTCCGGCCGATGGGACGGTTTTTGCTTTTTTGGAGTAGTTTCGCCCGGTAAAATCCACTATTTTGACTGTTCTTTCATTTCCGGGTGTAGTGGTGAACTCACGTTTCGTCTACGTCACGAAACAATGCAGAGTTCCGGTTTCGTTCCTCTGTGAGCAATCGCGGCCCCCATCTCGTCGATACTTTCTTCATACCCAAATTTTCTTCCAATATGTTTTATAACCGCTCAATCGAAACCTTCACAGCATCAACGATTTTCCATGTTAACAATTTATAGTTCACGCTTTCACTGAATTGCTGTCAAACGAGAAAAAAACAAAAGAATGCTGTTTTATATTTAATTTTCTCGTCTCTAAAAATGGCTCAAAACGGTCGTACATATATTTTCGGCCGGTGATATCAATACATTTAGGAAACTGGTATTATCAAGCAGCTCTTGTACTTTATTATGGGGTATTCTATAATAGTGGGTATGATGTTGGTGATTTTGTGTTTGTCCACCATCTTACAGACGGACAGATTGTTAGAGAGCAGGTTTTTCTAGATATTTTGATATTAAATTAGGTAAGATCACGTCAAAAGCGGCCGGTCAGCATGAGATCCAGTCCCAGGAGATCAGTGAAACGTGTCATGCATATATGTATTCTTATGTTCTAGTGTAATTACCATTAAAATTGATTAGCCATTTTAAAGATTGATTAAGAAAATAGCTGGATAGGCGGACTAAATTAAAAAAACGTTGTTTAGATATTGGTATTGCATAAATAATTCTGTATACTTTTCAAAATGTAGTTATTTTCAAATAACAAACAGACACTTAAACTGTATTCATTTATAAATAAAGTGATAATTTTAAATTATAATTGTGGTGGTTTAATTTTGTGAGACAACATAAAAATGAAATAAATTAATACTAATTTAATAACAATGAATATCCGCAAAGTAACGCCTGATCCTATCAACTATAAAAATGAACCTTCTCAGTTTATTTGTGTCTTTGTGACGCGTTTTTTGTATTGCGAGTGTCCGTGGGCAGTTGTCATCCTAAATGATCAAGTGGTGTCCAAATGTTTATCGGCTAATAAACTATAAAAAATTAATCAAACCGTGAAAGGATCGATTTCACCATTTGAAGCAACAACAAGCTCTTAGCTTCGAAACTACGGTTTTTTATGACCTGGTAAAAATATGGCATGGAAGTATGAAGACAAAAATATACTTTTGTCCGAAATAGTTTTTTGTTGGTTTCCAAGCGCAGGTACAAGATAGTAAGGCGGAAGGTGGCCGGATGCGTTGCCTCAATTTGGAAGAAGTTTAAAAAGGGCCTTCCCGTTTGTATCACCGATGAATGTATATCAATTTATTTGTTCACCATTAAAATATATTAATTACATGCTTAGTATAATATTTTACACAAAACAAGGAGGAGGGGGATGGACAAGTAACAAATAAAACGTCCGGGATAACAATCTATTCATTTGTCGTCGTTGGGATTACGGATGCAGTGGGAACTGCGATTGAACATCCTAGAAAATTCAGGTTCACCTTGAGGGATAGAGCCCATTGTAAACTATTACATCTTTGTTTGATCTTAAGATTAAAGCATTGAATTTCAATTGTGCTTCATGTACGTACCTACAGATGCTTACGCGTAATGTATTTATTACGTTACAGATTACATCTTAAACGAAAGTACAGCCGGGTCGAACCTGTATATTCAATATTTTTATATACATACATCACAAACATGTTAATTGAGGTTACTTGCAACGAGACATAAATTATTCGCGAGCTTCTCCACCGTTTCATGTTCGCTATCCGGAACGATTACCGGTGATCTCTTTTTGTATCATCTCATTTTAAAATTTTATATTTATTATATATTTTTTGAAGGACGTGCATATTTAACCTACCACTACTTATAGCTACCACCAAAATCTGTTACCAATTATTTATTTCTATTACCAATTTTTTGTTCCCAACAACAGTTACAAAAAAACTTCCAAAATTGCGAACTCGTATCTAACATAAAGTACTTTAATTATGCAAATATCGTATATAAATTCGTCACTACTAAAAGCATCTCTTATTTATTTTTCTCATAGAGGGGGATGAAAAGTAGATTGTACCACACGGTACGAAAATTATGTAACCTCGAGTGACATACTTTGAATCCCTCGCCACGCTTGAGATTCTACTTTAGAATCCTTCGCTTCGCTCTGGATTCAAACATTATTTTGGTCCTTTGTGATACAATCTACTGTTATTGGTGCTCGGATGATAGATAAGTTTGCCATTAATCCTTCCATTTCGATTTCCCTTGATTGATTGTAGCTAGGTACATCGAACAATGAAAAAATATGTCACAACAATAAAGTCGAGTTTTGAAATCATAACGGTAGTAAACTAAGCAATAGACCTTTAGAGAATTTCTTGACTGACCAAATTGTTAAATTACATTTATCTAAATGTCTCCAGCGATGCCTCCAGTGAAACACATGGGTAACCGCAAATATGTATGAATAAGTGACCGAGAGAATTGCTCGTTGATATCTTCTCAACGTCTCACCTCGTCCAATTGAAATGAGACAAAGTGATTCAATTGGTCAAGTGATATAAGGGGTCCATGGTTTCATATATTTGATGAAACGGAGCTGTCATAATATAATCCGTGCGTTTGTCAGTATCCGTCTGACACGCCAGGACTGCTGGAAGTCGAAGGAAGTTGTTGTTAAGTTACCAGTATAGAACGTACAAGGTTCTTTTTGTACTTTTAAGCACGAAAAGTGGCAGGAACATTCGCCAAAGTCGAGAAAAAAATGATGCTTCCGTACGCTTCGAAAATAATCTTGGTTCGATAACAACCTTTAACATGTTCTGTGTTTTGCAATTTTTGGCGATCTCCCAACACACTATGCAGTTTGAAATCTGTAGTTAACCCATAGAGTTAATAAACTAGTAATAAAGGAACACAGTGTGCGCGTGAAATTTCGAGCTTTACGGAAAATCCTACTTGCAAGAAAGAGATACAAGAAAATTAACGTAGGACTGTTTTCAAACTATTTACTCTCTATTACTCTCCTGTCGCTATTTGTTATTTTATTAGTTTCATTTCAATCTTTCTATATTTTATCAGAATAAAAATAGTAAACATAATGGTGTCGTGTTCAGTATTAAATTGTAGGGTTACTTATAACAATAATCCAAACAAGGAGGCAATACACAGGTAAGTACTGATAGAGCAATACTACTTTCACGATGCTTATTTCCATAGAAGTTGATCTGAAAATTATATAAATTAAGATTAATAATATGCAGTAAATACTTCATTTTATGAGTAATAACTTATTTTTCATAATTATGTGTAAGATAAAAAGATATTGTGTACGTGAAAATAATACCGTTTCGTGTAGGACTTGCACAAAATCTATCGATAAGTGGATAATTTTTAAATAGGTATAAATAAATATTTTTTGTTTTACCTAGATTTGTTCATATTTTACCTTTTTAGTTTCGGTTACAGCTTGTAAACACATTGGACAGAAAGTAGATAGACTGATATATAGGTGCATCTTTGGCTTTAGAATAGTATTAGCTTCTAAATTGATAAAATTTGGCGAATTTTATATTTGTTATTATTATGATATGACAATAAACGGCGAATGTGATTTAATTCATTTCATTCAAAACAAAAGAAGCGATGGATGGATTGTGTGAAGGATGATATGGCTAGAATGGAAGTTACTAGTGAGATGACGGCTGATAGAGAAGTATGGAAGGAAAATACATGCTGCGCCGACCACAAATAAAATTGGGACAAGGGCAGGAGGATAATGATCAAGGTTTCTTGTAAATTCAAAAAGAAAAATGGATTCGAATGTTAAACCAGATAGGTAGGGTTCCTCACAAAGTTTACAGTAGACATTTTAAGGGTAACTATTTTGTAATACGAAATCATTGACATGTTAATGAAGAATCTATACCTCCAAAATTTGTTGATCATTTCCTTTCTGAGGACAATAAGTTATATCGATTTACATCAAATAATTAATTAAAACCAATAAGCATTGTTATTATTGTTATCTTTAGTACCGTTTAATCAGGTTTTGTTTTATCCTCTCAAATAAGGTTAAGTTTAGAAGAAGCGAAGTAAAGAGAAGTTACTAGGATTAGCATGGTGTTATTAATTTAACATGTAATAATTAATTAAGAGAACGAATTGAATATAGCAAAGAAACCTGTAATGGAATAGTCGATATTCATGTCGATAATACCTCGACGTGAATTTGACATCACTAAAAGTCACGCACATCAGTGTATTTTTCACACACATGCACATTTATGTTTTAGTGACGCGATTTTGAGATGAGTGTTCCTCTATTACGTAACTCTATGAGTTAACCACAGCCGTTATCTGTATGGCATGAGATAAGTAGTTATTTTTTTTACATAATATTAGGTAATCGCCGATTCCCATTTACATTTGTAGCATTTGGATCGTTATTTGCTGTCCAAGCAAAAAGCGACGAAACTATGATCTTCCCTTGCGATCCTTTACAAAGACTTCTGACATGTGTCATAAAGTATAACAACCAGGTGTTAGAATCTTAATTCAATTTTGGTTGTCATCAACTGAGATACTAAGCAACCCAACACGATATATATATAAATTACTGATATCAAGAGCTGTGTTTTGTTATGGAAAACATTATAGTTTTCCACAGGCTAGCGCATCCTCTTTACACCAGTACCTTTAGTATTTATTGAAATTGATAATTTCATTTTAACTGATGCAATTGAATTATATTAATTGAAGTAGTTTGTAAGCACACTATCATGACATCATTGTAACTCATAAACTAATATTTGTCCCAATTAATTTTTTATTCCGATTATACTTTAATACGATTAATACTTTCGTTGGTAATTTACAAACAAAAGTATTAATTTTTTACAATACCTGCAAACTGAAGTCAAAAACAAATATTACTAAATATAGTACCTACCCTCTTTATAAAAAGATAGACCACCAGACAAAAATAGATAAAAAGGTTGATCGTATATAAAGACTCGTAAAGTAAGATACAAATAAACTAAGTACTAAATCTTACTGTACTGTACTGGTTAGTGGTCCATAAACTAGTGCGAAGGGACTAATACTAGTAATACCTACCTACCAACTGATAATCTTTTCGGAGTTACATAATGACTATGAGGTTTAAAAATGTAATTCTATATTAATACCAACTGAACTATACCGGGTGGATAATGATGGATGGATAGGTACGTCCGTCCGTTTGTTCATTTTATCTACTTGATAACTGTTATATTCTATTCGTTTCGTATACGCTTCTATTTCTCGAAGAAATAAGGCTATCAATGTAACTTATAACTGACCAGTATTGTTCTATTAAGTCTTGATATTTGAGTGAGGATATATATGGTGATTATAAAACCTATTACTTTTTTCATTTCTTACTCCTCAGTCTTGTTCTTACTTGGATACCGTTTGCAATCTCTACAATTGTTTCCCGAAGTGCACCGAGGTCGGGTTCCTAGTGGTGTAATATAATAGCGATTTGTATCTTACGCCTTGTTTGTTCTTTTCCGTGCTACACCAAGGTGTCAACATGTTCAAATGCGAAATCCTGTTATCATGAGGATATAATGAGGTAGACAGTATAGCTTAGTATTCGAACATGCGTTTTATATTTGTTCAGAAGTATGTACCTAATACAGAAACAGTGTAAGACGAACCGCCTTTGTATTAAACACCGCAGTTTGTGTTTGATAATTTTACGTTTGAATTGACTGATAAAACTGGATAAGATTCGCATTAAAGGTTTTACTTTATAAAGTACCAGCGATCCATCCCGACTTCGTTCGGGATGAGTAATGAAACCATCTGAAATAACATATCTTTTAAATGGTAAAAATATATTTTCAAATAGGCGCCGTGGTTGCGAAGGTTACTTTCAGCATATATGTACACAAAGTCATAAAAATCGCTCTCTCTCTCTTTATAATATTAGTAAAGATTTTCGTAGGCAAGCCCGCATTTCACTCATCGGTTCAATAAAACTTGAAGCGGGGTTTATTTTGCAACATGGCGGCTTGGCTCCGCTCCAACGCGCCATGCAGTTCGACAATCGGGCTTAGGTTTGAAGTTGGAACCGTTACAAGCTGCTTGTATGTAGTTCGCGGAGGTCTCGTTCAGAAATTGAACTGTGCGTGTTCAGTGTATGGGAATGCGAATGGGAGCTATTGAACAGCGAATAGTATAAAAAGTAATACCATTGCAATAGCGTACATAAAAACCGTCAAGTGAAAATAAAATAGCAAAAGGGGTGTTCGTTTTATTGGCAAATTTAATGTTTTATTTGCAATGCTTGAGAAATAAATTGTAGTGTATTCTTTCTAGTTTACATTTATTTAAAAATGTGAAGGTTAAAAACAAATATTATATGGCTTTTCCTTTATGTATCTTTTAGGTTTTATAACAAAAATTGTTTAATATTATTGTATTATACTTTAATGATATACATAAATGAACATTTGGTTTTTTTTTATATTCCCAGCATTTAACAGTTATTACAAATTTGCAAACGAGTGTTATAAAAAATAAAGAAAGATTTATCCGAATATATGTATTTTTTAAGCTTATACACAAAACCTTCATAGGAGCACTCAAACATCGTAGTAGATAAGCCTTGATATAAATATAACCACCGGGGGAGTCGGAAAATAAGACCACGGAACGTGCAGCGTTGTCTGTGTTCCATAACATTTAAAGCGCTTAAAACCGTTCCATGAGCTTAATGTCCGTCGGTTCATCTTTATGCCCGGCTGACAATGCGGCTCTACGTCTCTTCGTTTGGTCCAGGCACCTCCGAAAGTAATGATGACGTCGCAGAACGCTTTCGAAAGTGTAGTCATGGCCGAGTTGAATATTAAAACTGCGGAAACGATGGAGACATTTTAGAATGAAAATTCTTTTAAAGATGAAGTATTTCCATCTCGAGGAATTCAATTAGTGATGCTGGCGCTGTCGTGGCAGTGACTGAACTCTACCATCTGATAAGAATTCCACAGGAACGAATTTAATTTTGGAAATTTAAAGTTTTTATGTATGATAATGAGGCGTAACAAGTTACAAATATCTCATTTATATACTGAACATGTTCAAAGATTTCAGCATGACTATACAAACGTAAATACCAAAAGATGTTTTGGCTCTTATGTCGGTAACTAGTAACAGTTTTATTATTAGAATGGATTATGTATTAATTTTTAAAACTTATAAAGTAGAAAATTGACAGTTCCTACGCATTAAAAAAAAGCTGTGTTAAAATTTATAAAATAACGAAATGTAGTTACTTCTACATTTCCTTGACTAAAAATTATAAATAATTGTATAATCATCACCTGTAGTAATATATCTCAATCGCGTTGCAGTTCACCTACTCTGCCGAAGCTGATATGTCGCGCCGAACACCGTAGTATTACTCTGTACACCTTGTCGAGAGGCTGGTGTACACGAGCGGGCCCGGGGTGTCGGGTGTCGGCCGCCGCAATCGATGTGCATCACTAACTTGTTGATCCGGGAAGTAGGGCGGGCAACTAGGCCGCCCTTCCGCCCGCCCCCGCATACTCTTCTCTCGATTAAATGTTGCAACATTTTTGTTACCTTTGCGTTACTTTCGGACCGTTAATCGTTTTATTGTGTTCGGCGCAACGTCGAACAATGTTGTATTATGTCGGTGGCCGAGTTTAAATGTTTGATCAAATTAAATTAAAAAATAAACAACTGTTATTTATGACTTGTTACAAGAGACGATGAGTTGCAACTTAGGTAATATAAATATTGTCAACGATTTCAAAATAAATCTTTTAACTCCGCGTTCTATCTTTGCATGTACTTAACGCATCCGTAATATTTATCTTCAATTAATTCAATTAATTCATTTTGTTTCGATTTAAATGTAAAACGTTCATTTTCAATCGAATTCAATATGGGGGACTTTATAGTATTACGAGTATGTCTAATTCGTTCAAGGAAGGTCCTCGGTTCCATTCCCGACCGGGGCAGACATTTATGTGACAGATAAATGTTTGTTCTCGGGTCATGGGTATGTGTGATGTTCTATTTGTGTATGTCCATGCCACCCGTAACACAGGGAATCCTGAATGCTTAATGAACGATTATTTAATATTTTTGCTACTTCTAGTTGCTACTTTGTAAAATTATACTAAGTAATAAAAAATAATTAAATAATAAATTATTTTCGTATTATTAAATTGATTAATTTCTTAATCATCAATTAAGATATTTAATGAATGAGATATTATAACTATTGGTTGTAAAATGTACCAGAACTCCGGACGTGTGGTCGCATCTATATGTAACCCGTCCTCCCGGGTAACGTGTAGCTCGCGAAGGGCCGCGCCCAGGGGGATGCATTTGCATTTGCGTTCAATGCACCCCGGAATCGATTTTCCGCTCCCCGGCCGGACTGCGACACCATCCAATGGCCAGTGACCGTTCTGGAATCGAGGCGACTAAAGTAATACGATTATGGTCCAGTATAACTAATACATTGTGCGTCGGTAAAGTCATACAAGCTGGTATATCGTGTACCACATGATATATATTGATTTATGTATGGACAAAACTCTAGTGTAATGTAGACGGTTTCAACGTAACTTTATATAGAAGTCTATACGATACATCTTACAGTTTCTAGGTCCATCGATGAATACTAAAGAATTAGTTGCTAAAGTAGTTATTACATAAATATATATCGTAAACAATATATACTAAAAAAACCGTTGAAGAATAATATAAATCTAAAGTATAGTTTGATATTACTTATACAGGGGTCCAGTAAGAAAAGGCTGACTTTGAAAGGGGTATTGCGCTTATTGACCGTTCAAAAAAAATACAACCAAAATTTATCCTTACCAACTATCTTGGATATGATTTTGATGTTGTGTGGTGGTGTGTGATGGTGCGTGAAGTTCCCAAACCGCACTTGTCCAGCGCGGTGGACCGCTCATGTCATTCCGACGCAGCAGCGGAACAGGGTTAGTCTAAAGTTTGCAAAACTACTATTAAAGGATCTTTTCGTGATAATGTAGTATTTAACGAGCCGCCGGCCGCACGGGCGCGTTACCGCCGCCGCACGGGCGGCTTACGCTTATATTGTTTACAACGTAACGTAACGTTAGCCTTAAACTATACGTTGCCTGTACGTCGGACCATATGATCGTGTCAAGTTACTAGATAGCGTGTCGTTTTCGTGTGCGGTATAGCTCGCCGCGGGCCTTGGATCATTTATATTTATAATAAAATTGTAACGGGGCTGCAATTCTTCATTAAATATTGTTTGAAAATTTTAATGTAGGTACCCTCCATCGTCGGTATGGTGGATAAAACAATTTGTTTATCGAAGTATTGTTACTGTGTCCGGTTTTCTGTATATACATACATATTACGTCAAATCCACTGAATAGATTTAAACGATACTCGACATATCTGTAATCGATAGTATTGGGCATTATCTAGAATAATTTTTTTCGCGGGAATCTGATCTGGTCCCGTGGAATAAACGTTTACACACTCACACCCCCGCACTAGGATTCCCTGTGTTGCGGGCGGCATGGACATACACAAATATGACATTACAAACAGCCATGACCCGAGAACAAACATTCTGTGAGAAAAACAATTCTGTCTCATAAATGTCTGCCCTGTATAGAATAGGATGTAATGTAAATGATAGAATGGCTATTCACACGGTACTAAAAGTTCTGACTGCTTTTCTGCGGCTAATCTTATTAGACTTTTGAAAATATTTCTAATTTATAGAACTAAGTAAGCCGAACCGTAAAATAATAAAATGAGGCAAACATAAAATTTTATTAATGCCTTAATAAAAAATAATGTCGATTGTTTCGGTTGCGGCTGCTGTTTATAAACGTGGGTGTTCCGAAGCGGAACGGGGACGGGCGAGCAGTTCAGCTCGGAATTTTTGGAGTCCCAGTTTGAAAATCGTTATTTTTAGATTCCATTGGCAGAACCTAAAAAAATTATAGAAAAAAGAAAGGCAAAAAATAATACTTTTACTGCTTATTATGTTCACAATTAGCTCGAATGTTATCTTGAATATTAATGAATTTAATTATTCATAATTTGTGATCCTCTGAAAACCATTAACAAACGGCAAATTTTGCATAAACATTTTCATGCACGAAAGGTATTTGGTCTCGATAGGTATTTGGTGTTGGTTACTCTTGCTGTTACAACAGCTCGTATATGTCGGGGTGTCCCTTATAGGATCATAAATAATTCTTTGTGGAATCTAATTCCATTCTTGCTTCAACGTACATTTTTTTCAGTATACTATATCCTATATACATAAACTTATATTGTTTATTTTTTACCTTGTAATTTTCATATGTTGATTTAAAAGATTTGCTGAGGGGTTTCTTTATGTATTTTATTATTCATTTATTTAATTTGTAAACACAATAAAATATCAGGAAACAAAATATGTATGAAAAGTTTGTACGAGAGCAGTACTTATCCCTAATCAGTTATTTCTTCCAGTAGGTTTCAAAAGTGTAAAAGTGACACAGTGAGGCAATCTTAGTGCGTACCTTAATAAATAACAATATATGTATATCCAACACAAATATACAATATTATAAGTACTATATAACATAATTTTAAATAGATAAGTATTTTTTACATATTCTAAATAGTAGACGTAAACAATTACGTGCATAAGTGTATTTACAGAATATAATAACGACTTTGAATTTTAAAACTATTATAGCTGCAGTGCGAACCACGAAGTGTGTATCTTATCTTATCTTGTATGAAAAAATATCGTGAATGTAAGGAGCGAACGGTATTATTTACTGTACTAAGATGACATTCACGTATGTTACCGCTGCCAAAAAAAAAATTCAGTTATATGTAGATCGATACGTGCGTTCAAAGAAATCACACCCCACACCGATACTGACGCTCCGTTCAAATTCAAAATCATTTAATCATGTAAGTATTCTGTAAATACACTTATGCATGTAAATTTTTGCTTCTGCTACCGCTTCAAAAAGGTGTTTTAACGTAGAGAAGAAGAAACGGCGAAAGAAATTCCTCAGCACATCTTTTAAACAACACATGGTAATTACAAAAGTTTAAACTTGTACGGAACTGGTTTCGACACTATTATTTCCAGGCGTCCTTGTCAATAATATATTCATCTATACAATAATATCCTTGGCCTATAAGCTGTATTTTAATGCGTCGCTTAAAAGTTCCAATATTTAACTCACGTATCAGCTTTGGAACCTTGAAACGCTGAGCCTTTTGAAGTCGACGTAAAGACATAACTAATTAAAAAGTCTCCCAATGATGTTGCACCAAGCATGTCGTTTTCGGGGTCCTTTGCAAGATTTGACCCTTCCACCATCAGGCTCAAGAAAAATCTTGGATTATTAGGGGCTCGAAGATAGAAGAGGGCTACTAGCTGACAAATTATCCATTATTCTAGTCTCTTTGAGCCTGGTCATGTCTAACATGTCGCACTTTTGGAGCTTGTTTTTCATTTACTGTTAGTATATTCTTGTATACTGTCTTATCCAGAAGCAATGTTTTGATGTTGAAGGTTTGTTGGTTGTTTCGCGAAGACTACACTGTTTTCAAAGTAATATAACTGTTAAAATAAAAAACCAAACAAGATGTTCGAGTCTCACTAGTAATAAGCGGGTCCTCCTCTCGTAACTTGGTTGGCGACCCATCGATAGTGTCTCTGTCGTAGCCGATGCGCGTGGACGACGTTGACCAGTTGGCATAATGATAATTATGTGGAAGTAAAGTTTACCTCCGGTACATGGTATTCTTTGTAGTCGTTTGCCGGCTACTAAACTACTAATATCAAAAATTAACGCTACGCTTCTAAACCCCATAAGGTCAGTACATTAAACCAGATCTGTCAGATAACGTTAACGTGTATATTGCTCAAATATAAACGTTTTATACCTCGCCCATTACTGATAGCATCAGCTCGCATTGGGGTCGTCCCATGTGGCGTTTCCATGACTCGGCGAGAAGTCACATGGGCTAACGAACGACGCGCTGGTTAAGGGAACTTGACATAAAAATTGTATTAACTCGCTGACATTCAAAATGGGTCACATTTATCTAAAGCACTATCTCTGCAAAAAGTTCGAGAGAGATACGTAGGTTGAATAACTTTGCATACTTTGGTGTTGCAGATAACATTTAAAGCTTTTTGTCTGCAAATTGTACTATATTTTTCCATAATATGTATATTTGCAGTAGCGAATCTTTCCTTAATCTTTATTTCTCACGAAAGTTTCCATAGTTTATAATATGCAAGCCTTGACCGTTTTGTGCTTCGGTTCAATGTTTCCGAAAAACCATAAAATTAAGTCGGCTATAATATTTTAAATGAAGATACGTGTGAATTTACCGTTACGTAATTTTGCAACCTAGAGCAAGATTAGTGAAAGGACTCATGCAAATATTTGCTCCTGAAATTGGTTTCTGATTCAGTATTTACTGAAAAGAAAATTGGTTCACGTCAACGCGCTTGCGGTATTATAATGAGATCCTTGAAAGCGATTCTGCGCCATCGCTGTGTTGTCTGTTGAGACTCGAATCATTCGAAGCTGTTCAGGTGTTTGATAATTTGAATTTATCAAATCACAAATTTATCAATTCACGTACAGCATTCGTACGGTTTAAATTAAAGGTCGAACTTCGTAATGTTTTTTTAGCCCATTCGGTAGTAATCGTACTTGTGTAACGAGGGTCTCGGCTTCGATTATCGGTCGCGGCAAAGATTTAAGTGTTTGTTTTGTTGTTTCTAATGGGAATGCGTTCGTATCGAATTGTATGCGATTTACCAGTCGAGCATGTTGATGTTAACTTGGATGATTTTGAGCATCTATGTAACTAATATTATTTTGACATTGACAAAAAAGATATTCCATATTTTAATGTTTAAAAGGCTCAACTTATCGCGTTCTCAACCTTGCGGCTCTGCTACTTGTCAGCAATTTTGCACCACTAGTGAATGACAGGCGGGACGGCTTGATCGCGTGAGGCACGAAACCTGGCTATGATGCTTTTAGAGATTTGTTATCGACGAAATTGCGCCACTGAAAATCTAGTTGTCCATTATTAGGGTACTTTCTTCCATAGCTGTTAGAATTGAATTGGATTTTATGCGCCGTTTTACGAATAAATATGAACGTGCTCTATACCAGCTTGCCCCATTTGACGCCGTGCAAAAACGCGCGATTCGAATCGTCAACGATCCACGAATCACTCACGGGTTAGAACACCTAAGTCTTAGGAGGGACATTTGCTGCCTCTGTGTGTTCTACCGCCTTTACAATGGTGAGTGCTCCGAGGAATTGTTTGATCTGGTGCCTACTTCACCCTTCTACCACCACACCATTCGCCGAGGAAGAAAATTTCATCCACACCGGCTGGACTTGTGGAGAAGCACCACGGTCCGATTCTCAAGATCTTTTTTTTCAAGAACTTGCAAATTGTGGAATGAGCTTCCTTCCTCGGTATTCCCGGTGTGCTATGACATGGGGTTCTTCAAAAAAGGTGTAAAAGGAGCTCTCCTTCAGGGCCGGCGTTGCATTGGCGATTCCCCTGGCGTTGCCCATGTCAACAGGCGACGGTGACCACTTACCATCAGGTGGCCTGTCCGCTTTTACGTCGGCTCTTCAAGCCATAAAAACAATAAAAATAAAAAAATTAAAAAAAAATCAACTCATTTTCAACAAATTTTAAGTAGATATTAACATATTCGATTTTTTTTTCGTTTTCTGTTTTCTCTAGAATTTTTAATATGATTTGCATAATTCGTATTCTTATACGGTTATATAATTTCTTAAACGGCGGTGGTTAAAGTTTACCTAATGAGTCTGAATTACTTATAAAATATATTAGTTGTTTTCTTTTTTCTTTTTCTCTGACACTTTTAAACTTTATAGGAACTCATTTTCATTTTATTTTTCTAATAATTCTTCGAACTGTATTATTTAATTAGACATAAATTACATCCATGTAAGTTAGTACGACTGACATTAGCATACCTAACGGGATAGGATAAGAGAAGCTATTATAGTAATATAAGAAACACCAACCTGTACCTTTCCTGCGAATGAATTGAATTGAAAGTTTGAAAGTGTACAATGTACTGTCGAAATGACCCCTATAAATACGTTGTCGGTCTGTGGATAAAGTCTGGAGACAGACGGATGGTTGTGCTAAATGAATGATTATTTAAGATTTTTACTACTACTAGTTGTTACTTTATAAAATAACTTTATAAAATTTTATTAAGTAGTCATAAAATAAATAAAAGAGGCCTGTCGGTAAATCGCCGATATATAGAAGAAACAATTTATTTTTCTATTATTGAATTGATTCATTTTTTAATCTATGATTAAAATAATTGTGAATAAGAAATTTTGTAGTCGAAGACAAACCAAAAAATTTGTACCGTTTTATTTTTTCTTTAAGTTTCTTAGGTATAGGAGTTCTGAATTCGGTATTTCTGGTGAAATATTTATTGCGTATTGCTGTAAAGCTTCTGTCTTTTGCATTGCAGTGTTGTCAAACGTCGCGTTCCGCGTCGATTTACCCCTTGGATAATCGTATATATTTGTCGTGTAGGTTTAGTAAAATCCAATTTAAAACGAACACTGTAAATTGCATCTTCGTAGTAAGATTCCACGAACGAGTAAGTATTGCTTAGTTTACACTTCAGTACTTGAACTGCTTATAATTTTTTTACCTGAAAATCTACGCAATGACGAAACGTCCTGCCGTTTGCCCGCGTCGGTGTTCCCGGTTACATACGATGTGGGAGTCTTCAAGAGGAGAGTGAATAGGCTATTATAAGTTAGTGCGTTCACCATCTTAGACTTCATCACCACATACCATCAGGTGGGATTGTTGTCAAGCATTAACTTATTTTATGTAAAAAAAAACTTTAAACCTAAATGTAATACGAGTGTCACCGCATTAAAATTCAATTGATGCGTACAGGATAGCCGATCTATTGACACACAGAAACTCTGCATGCACTGTAACGGCGTAAGGTCGACAGTGACTGGCTCAGCGGGAACTAGTGGACACGTCGAGTGGTATTTGAAGTTTCATGAATTAAACATCTATGTGCAAAGAAAAGTTAAATTCTAAACATAAACTTCATGTATAAACGTAAAAAGTCTGTAACACGTAAAAATTTAATTTTGTGCATACAAAGCAAAGAAAACCATAAAGAGCTCAGTATACGGGTGAATGTAAGGAATTTATGGAATTTATTATTTAAGTAATCTAACTATCTAACTAATCGGCATTTTCTATTCTAAAATTGTATAGTAATTTAAAATGAGAGGTTCTTAATCTTATCTTACCAATAAAATATCTCATGTCCGTTAGTGATTTCATAATAAGATTAAACAATTAAGAGTAATAATATAAGCAAGGTACATACGGTTTTTTTTTTTGTAATCTTACGTTGAAGACGTAAGACATTATACATATAATCACAAAACTTTTGCTAACGGTATACAAAAAGGTACATACGGTTAGGTATGATATGCAGGAAGACGTTCAGAAGATACCCAACCTCACAGTGTTTCGTATTATGTGGGATTGATATCCGCTAACGCTCTCGGCAGCTATCCGTTGCATATCTGCACTGTATTCTTTTCAGAAGCACGCGTTCCTGTAACATCAATGTGTTACGGGCTCCTTACGAGGGACGTTAATTAAGAAAATAAATTTGCTAAATGAATGAGTTTTATCGTATTTAAAATTTCCGACATGCAAGGTCAAGCCTACACACCTAAATACTAAACGATCGAGTTCCATAATTGTACCGAAGGTTACTATGTACCTACTGTGTATGTATACTCGTAGTATCGGCTCAAGGTCGTGCCGTAACCAAGCGACGGCGGCGGCGGCGGCCGACAACAAAACCCTATTGTTACCGTACTAACTACGAGAGGCGGTGAACACGGCGCTCTTAACAAACAACCCTTTGTTTTATACCTAAATGTCGTTTCTTTTAGCTGAATGCTATATAAATTAAATGTTGGTTGTATAGCATAGCCTGCTGGTTTTACATTTGTTTGTATTTTTGTACGTTCCTATATATAATGCATACATATTGGAACATATAGGCAATTAAAAACTTCGCTATTCTTCAGCGAAACGAGGCGATGATATTTTTATAAACTACTAGCGACTCGCCCGGACGTCGTTCGGATCCAAAATATTTTTATGCACACACACGCTCGCACGCACGATTAAACACACGCACGCACACAAACACGAACATACATATTTACATATATATGTTTATTCGGAATAGTCTTTCAAATGTTACAAATTGACAAATATCGCGGTCTCTCTTTATAACATTAGTACAGTGGCCAGGGCTACCCGTGGGCGAATAACAGCAGGGTGGTCTATGACGGGGACACGTCCAATAAAAAAGTGGTGATCGCGCCTGTTGAAAGTTTGTCGTGTGAAAATATATTTTTTCAGTATGTATGAGTACATATTTTTTGATTGGAAGTGACAAACGGAAATGTAGTTCACCGATGTCAGTGGCCATTAAAACCTGATAATCTCAGATATGTCAGTCCTACTTGACATCGATCATCGTTTGGAGAATATTTGTTGCTACTTCTGTGGAATGCAATCAATATAAATGTGCTTAAAAGTTCTGAAAAGAACTCTAAGATAAAAGACCATATCATTCAAATTTGACCAGTATAAAGAGTGTCGTTCAACGTGGCATTCAATGGATGTAAATATGACTGGTAACGCGGTACGTTCTTCCAGGTATATCGACGCTATCGGGATGCGCGTCCCCCGAGCAGCTGGAGCGGCTGCCGGAGCTGCCGGCGGCGGAGGAGCGGCGGCTGCGGCGCGCCGCGCTCGTGCTGCAGCAGCGGCTCGTTCTGCGCCAGTGGCTCGCTACGCACCGCTTGCAGCACGCGTACGGCAAGTACGTCGTGTGGGACATGCGCTCGCGCTCAAATCGTACATTTAAACGGTTTAACTCCATTCTTTATTGTATACTTTTTCTATATTAAAACGACATGAATTATGGTTAAAAATATAGAATGTGGCACTTGGTGCCGATTGTAAATAAATAAATAAACGTTTACACACGCAAACCCCCGCACTACTAGGGTTCCCTGTGTTGCGGGTGGCATGGACATACACAAATATCACATCACAAACACCCATGACCCGAGAACAAATATTTATCTGTCACATAAATGTCTGCCCCGGCCGGGAATCGAACCCGGAACCCTTCGCTCGGCAGGCAGGTTCACTACCAACTGGGCTATGGGGTCGTCATTGTATAGAATGGTGTTGGGATTTGTGTGTATGTATGTGTGTAGCTATGGAACTGCTTCCTGGCATATAGCAAATTCATATTGATAACAGATTACAAAATTGTGTAGTATCTTCATACACAACACCAGAATATAAATCTTAAACAAAATCAGTGTCCCAAGTCTACGTTATAGATCATGCAAATAAATTCAGCTTTAAAATCTTAATATAACCGAAATTGCACGCATGGATTAATTGTTCGAGTTTATTATGACTGTTTAAAGGTCCCTACACTGTGTAATATAATTTATCGGGAGATAAATTAATATTGCCATGTTTTTTTCTTCGTACTACTAAAAGGCCTCTCAGTTGCTTATTTTGCCGGCTTATGACAGAACTGTTTCGATTACGAAGCTTAAGCTTTAAGGTTCGGCTCTCGTACATAAATTAGGTTAAGTTATTAATGCTCACTAATGTATGCAAATACATTATACAATGTGACTTATATTAGTTGCGATTCTGAAAAACTTTGACATTTATATTCTTTATAAACCACTCATATATCCATCGAGACATCGGCATTCTCTAACTTGCGTCACATATAGCCTGAGCTGGTCCTGAGCCTTCTGCATTCAACTGTAGTCTTCTTCATGAGTATTTCTGCTCAGCTGGGTTTCATTCGAAGACTCAAGGACTTCAAGGAAAGAATACAGTATCAAGTACAGAAATACTGTGTTTTAGTTAGTATATAAGACCAAAGCATTTATCCTTCCCTATCCCTTTTTTGCTGATGTTTATAGTTTAGGGTTCTGTGCATCACATGAAAAAAATAAAAAAAACCCTTATAGGACCACCATTTTTTTTTCTATACTAGAGACTGGCAAATAGGCATATGGCCTACCTGATGTCAAATGGTCACTGTTGCCTATGAACACGTGTAACGCCAGGAGATTGTAAATGCATTTCTTACCTTTAAGGATTCGTATATTTAACACTCTTTTTGAAGAACCCCATATCATAACGCGAAGGAAACACTTCAGAACGAAGCCCATTCCATAGCAGATGGTGGATGATTGCCACGTGCTATGTAGGTCCGATGAAACTTCAGTCATTCACGAGTGGTGTTGTGCGGTAGAAAAAGGTGGTTAGTGGCACCCGGTTGAATGATTCCTCTGAACACTCACTATTGTGTGAACGGTAGATACAATGTCAGTGAGTTTGGGTTTGTCGACAACTTTTCCCAGCACGCCGCTGCACGGAGTCGAGTGGGTTTTGTTGGTAATTGGGTGCACGAGGTGCGTGCCAGAGGTCAGAGCAGTACTCCATATGTGGTCTTACTAATGAATCCAATGTAAAAAATAATAAGTAGGTAAGTAAAGTAATTAGATCCATCTATCGTATCTAATTTTCTTCGAATCTACCGGCATGAAGTTTTAATTGGTACGTATCGACTCTTTGAATGTCCATGTCTCAATGGATACAGTAAACGAACAAACAGTATTACCGAATATGTACGTGTCGTATGTACGGTTGTGAATACCAATTTCATGGAAAAAATTATTCCTTACCCACGTTAGACCCTTTGGGGAGCCTTCGGTGTTCCACGTCGCGGAGCTGAAAACAATCTGCGCTTTAATCTTTCTTCATTTTATATTCCGTTTTTATTGTACAAGCGTGCTGTTTTTTATTTTCTCTCTTTTGTAGACAATCCATTTGATTTTATTTCATTCAAAGTGTGTCGGAATTAAAAGAAATGTTGACATTTCCCTTTCTGATATTTAAACATTCCGTCACCACTTTGCTTTTAATCTCAAGTTAGGATATTGCTGTAGCATTAGTTGTATGGTGTGAGAACATTTGTAAGCAAACACTTGTATGAAAAAAATATATATACTGTCAAGACATTTACGTATTCTTGCTAGAAACAGCACCACATAAATTAATTTTAATAAATGTAAAGTAATTCTGAAAAAATTCAGCGAGTTATAAAAACTTGCGTCTTTGATCTTCGCGTTGAATTAATCATTTGTAATTGATTTGTTGTTATAATGACAGTAATGCTAATTATCATTAGGAACTTGGTGGCCGCTTGCTGCTTTCACTTCAATAAAATTATAATTTATTTATTATTATAATTTGTTTATTTATTATTATAGTTTATTTATTATTATAATTTGACCTAATTCAATAAAATTACAAAAACGATACACATTAACAATACGCCTCGGCTTTTTTCAAAAGTTTCGTAATACGCTGACGCACATACACGTACACGAGAGCACTTGGACCAACTTTGAAGTATTAAACAGTGCAATTTAGATGTTGTACTCATTATACCACGTCCTTTCTCTCGGTTCGGCTCGACGAGACAACAAGAGGCGCTTGCTAGACAGAAGTGAGAAGGCTACGAGGCACCGCATAAAGAGATGTCTATCTATATCTATCTGTATTCTTTCGCAAGCTAAAACCTTTAGTTGCATATGTTTGTGTCTTTCAGTGGTACTTTTTCGTTTCACTGAATTTCATATCATAACGATTATAAATAAGTAAGACTAAACCACTAAAAAAATTCAATACATGTCTGCAATAGATCGCGATATAAATCATTTTGTAAAAAATACAAGTCCTTTCTTTTGAAGTTTTAATATTAAGAATTGTATTCTACGAATACTCCTCTCATTTTAAATGGAAAAGCAGGCCATTCTTCTCAATATTATTTGTGTCTTTTCAAAACCGGTCTTGTCGTTCTAAGATTTCATCGCTCGAGTAATTGCTTTGGAAACTTTTTCATTTTAAATTTAAATGGAGTAAGCTAGTTGACGTGGAAAGTTGAAGTGGCCATTTCTACGTTGCTTGTCTTCTTGCAATAATATCGATATCACAAGCAGACTTTTTTTCTATATATTTGTTATTACAAAAATATTTCAATTTTGATTTGAAATAATAACATAGCCATGCTTCACTTAAAATAACATTACACCTTATGTTTGAGTTAGTTTACTGTTATCAGATATTTTGATTTCACGGTTGCTCCGTTTTATTGTTTTAAGTCTCTAATCTAATCTTAATCTAGTTTTATGATAGAAACATGGGCATTTAATACAATAGCTGCAGAAAAACTGTGTTTACCACTTTATAAAGATAATTCTATACTAACTTTCATATCTTATTCTGCTCCCATTCTGTTCTCAGGTTTATTACTTGGGATGATAAGTATTCAAATTATTGAATTTTATATATGCCAAATTATTAATTATATGCTAAGTTTCACCTGAATCTTTAGTAACACTCAGACGGGCATGAATTAAATAAACAATCCTACAGAATAAAACACAGCCTAACCTACATTAAAAGTTTCAAAACTATTTACTGTAAAGATTTCAGCCAGTTGCATTATTATTATTATTAATATAGATAGATTGGTGTACATTTTGTAAGTTAAAGGAATGCATATATGTATATATGTAATAAACGGCATTAAATACATTTATACATGAACTAGCGGCCCCGTCCGACTTCGTTCCATTTGGACTATTTGTATACGAGTATATTGTTACGTGTCAAGATCCGCAAGTTCGTAAAATGCCACAGTGATTCCGCAGAGACTTTATTTTACTTCACACATACTTCACAATCGCAGTTGCACTCGTAGATCGCAGGTATTCTCTTCGTAGGGAGAGAAGTCTTTACTTCGTATTCGGGAACCGAATGCTTGTGGGCGACCCTGCCCGCTATTTATATCGATTTCCGGGCCTTCCACATCTTTCCACGCCCTTCGTGGAAGTCAACAACAATAATACCCGGAAATCGACATAACAATAGCGGGTCAGGTAAAAACCCCCATTTCGCCTATGTATACCATATAATAATATGCCTAAAACATAAGGGCGGGATTGGTTTGAAGTATCCCAGGTAGGTTTTATTACTACCTGGGTTTCCTTTTTATTGCCTCCATTGTTTTCACTTAAGGGTCGGCCACCCTTCCAGAAACTTCGTAACAATAGGACTATAGGACTTTCTCTTCTCGGCTATCCTTCGAGAAGCTTCGTAACAATATAAAAGAGAATGTATGTGTGTTTGTATGTTCACCTAAAACTCTAGAACCGTTAGCCTAATCGATATGACACTGCATATATATGTATATATATAAAGGGCGACACGACCACTTCGATGCACATAGTTGCGGTAGTGCGGGATAGATGACACTTTTATCTCAGTTCACAGTTCGTGTCCGACCGATGATGTAGTGTTTTGTGATTTCTGACTTGATTTTTCAACATAACATACATCACTTTGTCTTTCTAATTTAAAATAATTAATTAATACTAATTAAAATTTAATCAGCTCCGTATCTAGGGGGAGCAGCGGGTGAGGGCTAGACAAACCCAGTACAATAAATTTTAAAACAAATACCTTGTTTAACAAAGCGCCTAGCATCCTGCGCTAAAACATAAAACATACAAAGAATTGAGAACCTATTCCTCTTTTGAAGTTGATTAAAAAGCTTTACACTAAAAATAATGCTTTCGTGCTTTTCATTTTGGTTTCGTAGCCATGTCACCTATTTAAGAAAACATGCTTTAATTTTTTTTTATTTCAGTGACCGCAAATGTAATACGTAAGCCTGTAAAACGTATACGCGCACTCGTATTATTTATTCTGTTATTAACGTACACCCTACGACGTGGAGAATAGCGACGATGCATACGGAAACAAAAAACTCCCCCTGCCACCCTGACACAAAGCGACCACAACTCCATTCGTGCCTGTGACGTTTGGTTTGGTTTTCTCCAAATTGCTTTTCGCCAACGACCCGGCCGCTGAATATTTAGTCTGGTTTTCCATCCAGGTCAGACACATTTTGCTGTGTCATTCACTAACGAATACATTTACATACAATAAACAGGTTGTGATTAACTGTGCTTGTAAGTACCTTGCTGGAAAAATGTCCGGCGCATTTGAAAAAATCAAGTTCATTTAGTCGGAATTTCAATCAGACTCCTTCTGTGTTTATCTTGATCTCAATAATACCGATGTCCCAGAAGGACTTTAGAACTTTAATTGAGTTATTTACAGTAACTAAACTTCACGTTTAACGTTTTTTTTTGTTACTCGTGTGATTGTCTTGATATATTCTTTTGACACTTCTCATTTAATTTTTAATCACCTATTAGTGTTACACTTTACACTTTGGGCACTACCCATGATGTGGGGAGTCTTCAAGAGGAGTGCGAGTAAGCTTTTATAAGTTAGTGCGTTCAACGTCTATACTTTATCACCATTTACCATCATGTGGGTTCGTAGTCAAGCATCAACTTATTTTATGTGAAAAAACGTATTTTCAACAGCGAATGAAAGTTTAAGCGAAACAAATTGTAATAATGTTAGTATTTACAGTAATTGTATTTAGCTTAGTTAAAACATTTTTTGTCTCGTTGAGTCTACCACACAGCTTCCTGTAGACACATTTGTCTTTAAAGTATTTTTGGCCACTCGGTCTCTCTCTCTCTCAACTATTTAGAAATCGTCTAACTCGAGTGACGCTGCGGCCTCGTCAGTCTGATAATGCTGGCATGATTGCATGTCACGGTGCCACAATTATATGATACAAGCTACTTCACCTTTCAACTGTAACGACCGGGGCTAATATGCCATGAGTTTAGTGATTCTCACAGTATTTAATGTAACCTACCTATGTTATTTTATTATGTCCGTAGTATGAGTTCAGCATGAAGTATGACGTCATCACAGAAGTCAAAGCCAAGTAAATAAACACAAAATCCGCTCCTACAATCAAGCTCGATTGAAAGAGAACCTTCAGATGAGTTCCGACAGACTTTCAATGCACGCTCACAATGTTCGTAACACAATGTAAATGGGCCACTAGGCAACTAACGATGAAAACAGTTTCTGTGGCACCGAACCCGAGCAGATCTGAGAATCAAAATGTTCCAAGTGAAAATCAAACAAATTAATTAGAATATTTTCACATTGTTAAATAAAAAAAAAATTGGAACTCTTTTTAGGACTAACTATTCTTACACAGATATGAAAAATAATAGTAATGGCAGTATAACCTTAGTTATGAGTTTTCAAAGTTATCTAGTAATTTTTTAAAGTTCAGCTAAATTATGTAAGGTGTTTACCGATTATAGCTCACTAGAAGACACCCGGCGCATAGGGGAAATCTTCAAGATATGGGATGGATTCATCTTCGTCCTTATTAAAAAGCCTTTCTATTAAATATGACATTAAACTACGCTGTCAAAAGACCCCACTAGCCGCTCGCAGTGACGTGTTCCAACAATATAGTCACTACACTAAATTTTCTAAGAAGAATGATATTTCAAAATGGATGTCCGTGGAAACAACGTAATAAACCTTTTCAAGCTAAGGTAAATATGAGCTCTTATGATAACGTGTTGGCGAACAAAGGCTCTCATGAGGCTATTAATAACTGCCGTCTATTTATTGCAGGCAGGTGAACTGGGTCGATGAGTTCCGAAATTGACATATATATATCTTGATGTGTGATGATGTGAGATGATCGGCTTTTTATCTAAAGGTCGAGAAAATCTTCGCCGAGGATACAATATAGCAATAACATAAAATTGGAACAGACTAGAATTTGATATCTTGTAAAACCGATTGCTTTGACTTAATTGTCTATTTACTCTTAAGTTGCTTGCAGCTGATCTCAATCTCAAACTGAAATTACCATATTGCATATAGCGCTTTTGTGTCACATTTAGGTTTTTATCCAAGGTAAAAAATATATGGAGGATTTGAGTTTACAGCTCAATTTTAAGTAAGTTATATGTACATATATGACTTGGTGCCCCTAAGTTTGATAGATGAAACCTTAAACACAGATAATAAATTAAATTCAAGATAAAAATTATACTTTTTCAGACTTCTTTCAAATGAAAACATTGATATAATAACATCTGTTGAAGCAGGTATCCACCGAAAGATAAAATCCGGCCTCATTAATATTACGTGTAGCTAGCTGTGTTGCGGCGGCTCGCGCCCCCGTGGATGGCCTTCGTCGCTTTATCGTTCGCCATCAGGGACCGTAATGAAATCAGATATTTGTTTTCATCGGAACATTAGCACAGATTCATGTTGATATTACTTATTAAAAGCGGTTTTGCTATAGATGGATCGTATTATACGGCTGCAGTGGTAGGCAGGCTAGTGTATAGCGGTCTCCCGCACGGGGGTTTCCAGTTATAATCCTATGCGCAACTGTAAATTTTTCAAATTACGTACATATTGCAAATAAATTATATCGATGTAGAAAAATTTCGTGTAGAAAGCTGCACACTTTCGAGTTTTCCATAATGTTGTCAAAGGCTTGTGAAGTCAGTCAATTAGTTCTTTTGCAGTGTGGTGGACCATAGCTTTAATCCGTCTCATTGTGAGAGGAGATCCGAGCCAAGCAGTCGGACGCTTACGACTTGTTTTGACATGGCTTTAAAAGGAAGAATCAAAACAAATAAAATAAAGGTAGATCATAATTATACTCCTTTGGAAAGTGAAACGCATCACATGTTAAAAAAGAACGAACCTTGCAGGTGAAACAATTTTAAAATCTGTACGAGGTGTAAAAATTACAAGACACGAAGTATTTATATGTCGGCAAACGCCAGTAGTTTTAGCAGCATTGTCGAACATAGCGTGGGCGTATAATCGCTTAACACTTTTAATTAATTGTTAACAAACACTTCACACCGGGCAAACGAAACGAGTAACAGTTTTAGTGCGGAGGAACCGATCTCTTCGACCGCAGAATGTAAACTGTGGCTCCATCCGGCGTCACTCCTCTAGCTAGACTCTGTTGTAGCATGATGTTAGCCGAGTATCGACGTCATCGCGGCGGTGGTGCAATCGCTCGGATGTCGTGTTGGGTTTCGTTTCACGTCTATACTATGACCATCTCCGACATATATTTAAAACATATTCCAGATCGTAAGAAGTGTTTTTTATATTAAGGTCGAGAAGGTAAATTGGCTCTTGCGACTTCAGGATCCTCTGGTTCACACCTCAATTTTCTGAATTCGGCCTCTATTACCCTCTTAAAATCCTTTGCAACGGAACTTACTTTGGCAACGATGGTATTCGATCGTGGTTCAACTTTTCCGTCGGAATATTCAAACTTAAATGAACAAATATTCAGGCCAATGTACCACTATATATTACGTTCTATTAAATCCGATACACGTCGCACATTTCACACATTTAATTTACCATGACAGCGTTATCTTACATCGAGAAAACAATGTGAAAATAAATAAATCACGGCTATAAATATGCAGTTTCTTTAAAACAAAATTTTGCATTTTTTAACTGTAACCGGTGGTCACGATATTTGTGCTTTTAACAGACGGACATGGATAGATATGTATATACTTGGATCATGGTCACAGCGAGACTCCGGGGTCACCTGTCATTAGGGATTGGGTGACATCTGTCGTTAGTGTCTGTTAAGTCTCAACTGTTTCACTGTAAAACATTTTCTGTCCGTCACTCCAGTCTCGCCTTGACCATGACACACGTCGATATATTGATAAAATACAAAAATCATAAAGTTAAGTTTAAAATCATCATTTTGAAGGTAACAAAATTGTATGGAAGCTCGCCAGAGGGCACGTGATTCAATTACCGCTGCCATTCAGCGCGAGATGATACCTTAATGATCGTAGCACATTGTCTGAAGCCCGAGCTTCGCTGGATTCAATCAGGCCAACGCTGCACATTGTCCGCTCCGAATTGTGACGTTAATTGTGGGGCGAATTGGGTCGTATCGCGCCGCGGGACGGGACTACTCGGTGCTGTACAATAATGTACAGTCTGTACATGTGTGTCTACTGCGTCAAACTGTTGTACATTGTCGTGTACGAAACGATTAGTGATTTATATATTATGGAAATGTACACGGAAGTCATCGACGGTCAAATTCGAAATTTAGTATAGGAAGTCTTCAAGAGGAGAGTGAATAAAGCTTTTATAAGATAGTAAGATAATAACATTTTTCACTTTTGGCGTGGTACATAGATAGTAAAATCTCGGTGTAGTTCACTGAGGTAGTCAGATAGTCTTACTCATTGACTTAAAGCAAGTTCCCTAAAACATGTATTTAGCATTTGATTTTATTTCAGTCATTTGATTAGACATCCATTGAAGAAGTAGGGTCCTTGCTTAACCGCTACAATCTTTGTCGCGATTAATTTACTTTTTTTTGTTTAAATTATAAGTGTCGGTATGGTTTAACGATACATTATATTGTTTTATTTAAGTATCTACTGAAATTATTGATGTTATTGTTCAGAGAGAGAGTAAAATTATTAAAAAAACCACGCGACTCACGTAAGTTGTCGACGCGGTGAGATGTATGAGTTGCATCGTGCAGTAACTTTCTTTTTCGATTAAAGGAAGCAGTAACGTTCCGGAACTTTTCAAAAATTTTCAAATATCGTTTGAGGTTAACAAATATTTTGTCTGAAGATCACAACTTTACTGGTGCAATGACATCTAGTTCTACTCGTGTAGTTTGTGTAAAATATTTCGAATTTCGAATTTTGCTATCGTGAACAAAATTTATGTCACCTACATTAACTTTTCCTACGGTATAGGCCCCAGGATAACCTTGTTACTCAATTTTGACTATCCAGAATATACATACTGCAATTATCTTGTGAACAGCTGAACCTATCTCCTCATACGAGTACTTGTGTAGGTTATTAGAGTTGCCGAAATCTCATTATACGTGACGCCATCGTCACGGAAAACCCCAATGTTTGCGATCCAACATTGAGCGTTAATAGCCGACAAACGAGCAGACGTACACTATTGGTTCGAGTTTACTTGTGGTTTAATGTTTAATCATTGCGGGAGTTGCAGCTGTCCGAAGTTCCCAAGCAAATGAGGATAGAATTATGAATAGCAATATGTAGATCGTGTTCGATAGGAACTGTCTCTCCGGGGCACGTTAAGAACAAGTTTGCGCTTAGTTTATTTACTCGATACCTGCTCACACCAAAAACTCATGGAATAAGGAAATTAATCTAAAGTTTAGGTCCAAAATGCTGGTCTCATGAAAATGAAGCACTGCATGGTTTGTGGCCTTTAAAACGTTGGGTGCATTATTGTGCCTCCGTTGATTTACGACACTGCCGTACTGCGATAATGACTTTGAAAACAGTCAATGTTTAATTTATGGATACATAAATATTAGCGGCGTTAATGGTGACGCGGTTTGGCTTTTCAAAGTATTTAATTATTGCGGTTAATTAATAAAATAAACAAATAAAGATGTGTGTGTGTGTGTGCAATTCACACACGGTACAAGTGAAACTTATAGAAAATTACATTTCAAGAGAATGCGATGAATGCACAGTAAAAGGAGTAGTATATTTTTTTATGCCAATATTCGGAATTAGGTTTCGGCATGATCGAAAATGTTTTTTATTACAATGATGATAATGTTCACAATTATAAGACATGTTAATAGTAATCCACGCTGGCTATGTCCAAACATATTCACATAGAACGCTCAAGCAGCGTAGTATAGATATCGACGACATAGAGGATACAGGAGGCAGAATAATATGAATTACTGTATAATGTATATAATACATTCATCTCTCTAAGCCTAAATCATCTCATTCTCTCGCAGGCTAAATCCTATAGCTTAATGTTTTTGTTTTGGTTTGTCTCTTTTTACTTTCGCTTTTTCGTTTCATCGAGTTTAAATCACAACGGTACTAAGGAAATTTTACCAAAAATATGAGGATAAAGCCTAAGCGACTCGGTGAAGAAGGAAGCGGTAAACCAGTTGTATCACAATAAAACTGCCGTATATATTAGAAGTTCCTCTTCTTCTATTATCTTTGACCTTTATTTATCTAGAATTATCATCTTTGACCCTACGGAACCCCACAGGCTGCTCAGTCTGGACGTGTCGTCGCTGGAGGACGTTTACTGGCTGGAAGACTCGACGGCGCGGCACGTTATCGATGCCAAGGACTTCGCGGCATGGTCGGCCGCGCGCCAAAGCCTGCCCACCGGCAAGGAGCAGTTGCAGACCCTCAAGGCCGACCTCTGGAACACCGTGGTCAAGAACAGCAAGCACCAGGACGCTTGGACATGGGGTTAGTTAGGACGACCGTTTTATTGGTATAATTGTTCTTATAGTCCAAAATAAGAATCCGAACCACGGTCAAATTTTTAAAGTGATTCGATCTATCGTATATACCGAGTCACATCGATAAGAAATCTCTGGGTTCTAACAATCATATACGCATCATCATCATGCATCAATTGATTTTGGAAAATGTAATCTAATTCAATAATGACCCGAAATAATGTTTTTAATTCTTCTAAACGCGTTAATGTAGCGTTATATTAACAAATGTGCGTCGCAAACTCCATCAACAAAGGTTGTCACACGACAAATGGCTTCCAAATTGGATTAGCAAGCGAAGGAGTTGATTACACTAAGTGAAAGCATATCGACCCGCATCGCGCGCTCACGCTTTGCGGCGCGACTCCGATAATGTTATTGGATTAACAAATACAACTAATTCTCCAACTCTAATGCTTTTCAGTTGTACGTGTGTTGTGTACGGCTCCCATTACGCGGGCCGTCCACGAGTTGTACGGAGTTATCTTAGTATGCTACGAATAAGTAATAAAACATTAATGTTTTATATTTCGGAAGACTTGAAGGTAGTTTAGTTTTTCCGACGTATTTCCCGATTCCCTAATCCTAATTCCCATGTATTTTATCCACATCGCGGATTTATCATATTCATCTACATGCATAAATTAATTTTGAACAATTTCGTTGCATTCTCGCCTAGTGTTGCTTGTATTGCGTTTTTAACCGACTTCAAAAGAGGAGGAGGGTTCTCAATGCGACTGTAAATATTTTTTTATGTTTGTTACCTCAGAACTTTCGACTGGGTGCACCGATTCTGACGATTCTTTTTTTATTTGAAAGCTGGTGGTCCCCGTGTGGTCCCACTTAAATTTGGTCTGTTCTGACAATGGCATCCATGTGAAAACCATATAAGTCTTAAATTTGCATTAAGTATGTGCGCGACAAATGGACGAATAACTCAATAGCACGCCAACCGATTTCGATGACTTTTTTATTGGAGATTTTTTTTTACTTTTTATTGCCTATTAATTTCTTTTGGAATAGTTTTTTGAAGTTTTTTTTAAATAATTATGTTATATTAGACCCTTACTTATAATTTACCGATTACCTGGCACGTCCGTTTTGGAAATTTTGAATAAAACAACGAGGCCCGTAGACGACGGAAAACAGTCGAAAACGAAGCATTGAAGTCGAGTAGAATTTAATGGTTTTCGGTGTCAGTTAGAAATCAATCTTAATGGAATGTGGGAATGTTAAAATATTTGGACAAATGGCTCCCTACCGCACCACTTGATTAATGCCAAGCAAACAAAACATATGTCGAGTGTAATACCACGTTCCTTAACCGCGACAATCACGCGGGGACTTTACTGTGATGCCAAAATGTATCCCGAGCTAAAGTGGGTCTCGAATTAGCAGGTGAGTGTTTGGTGATCACGAAGCTCCGAGCTCTGTTGAGGCAGTCATAACCACCTTTATAGAATTAATTTAGTTTCGTTCATTATTAAAATACGGAAGTGTATCGATACGAATACTTTGATTGATATATGTATATTATTTCTAAAGAAATCGATTTCCTTTTTCGATATAGAATAGCAATTCCATAAGAAAGCTATTAATCATAATATTAATTAATATTAACGTATAGTAAAGTAATAAAATCATAAATCACTATAATATCTATCTGTTAATTTTAATTACGTAATCAACATGCGAGTTGTTTATACTTTTTTATTGATATTGAAGTGTAATGTAATCATGTCACTGATGGTCATCTATCCAATTTCCATCCGTTCGAGTACCGTTCATGCGTGACACGATTAAAATCTGTATATCATCAATTGTATTTATATGTATACATCTACTAAACATAATTTTATCACTGGTTGGCAGTCAATGCACAAGCTAATCTGGTAATTCTAGAGAAACGACGTTTCGCACAAAAATTTGTTGCAATGCATTTACGGAGTTCTAAGAAGCAATTATGCGATAAATCTGGTCGTTTTTCAGATATTGACCGTGGAAAGTCTCATCGGGCATATTCCTAGCATTTTAAGTAAATTGAAATAGGAGTACAGTTCTACGCAGACTGTATGTATCACATGGCGCAGGTGGTATGCTGGTGGTGTCGGTGTCGGTGTGCGGGCTGGTGACGCTGGCGGCCATGACGCAGCCGTCACTGGCGCCCGAGGCCAAGCACTCGCTGCTGCAGTACGTCACTGGGAAGTATCTGCACCCGCCCAGCTGTAAGGTGGGTCACTCGGCACAAAATATTGATGTGGCATTCAGTGGCATATTGCAGTTTTGGAAATTGCTGCGTTTGCATATATCATATTTTTTATTGTCATCTTAGGATTTTATTTATATTGCTCCATTATTTACGTTTTCTAAAGTTCATGTTTATATGGTTCTTCGAGATTAAATCTGTAGCAGTTAGTTGGTTCTGATGATGTTAGTTATAATATGATCCCTTTTCTTGTTGATTTGTGAATTCACTTCCGAAACTTACTACCTCTAGTCAAATTAACAATTACAAACCAATCTATCTCTTACCATTTCAATCTAACGTACTTGAAGCTATCGTTCCCACGCAATTTTGTGTATATAAAAATAATTGTCTGACTAACCTGGTTTTCAACCTGGTTTTCGTACAAGCTACAACGGCACAGAACCACTACCGCTCTTCTTAAATTTAATGAAGATGTAGAGTGTGGTGTTATGGCATAATAAAGAGTTGTGGGCGCACGTTGTCACCAATGATAGATGTCAGTGGCTGTCATTCGTAAACGGCGAGTGTACGTGCGGCCACGGCTATACAGAGAATAATTGATTTATTTAAATTATCCCCTAATTACTTACCCCTGTGACAAGTGGACGTCACATACAGTATTATTTAAATATTAGAGCTACAAGCAATGTTGGTGCAATTATAAAACCTGTCTGAAATATTTGTAATAAATGTTAGTTGATGTGACCAAATTCAGGTGGAGTGGGGCTGGCAGGAGCCGCAGGTGGTGGGCGAGACCATGTGCTTCACGGTGCACTGCTTCCAGCGCAACGGACAGCCGTACCCCGTCTGCGACACCGACGACCTCACCGTGTGCATCGCGCACGGCACCAGGAAGGTACCACCCTCTACCGCCACCACAACCACCCGTAGACGGCGTGAAGGTTACACCAATGTATCAGTTCCGTTTGAAATCACTCAGTATCGACATCGATCATTGCTGTTACCAATTCGCTGTGTACACGCTGCTCTACTCGCGATTCAGTTTCATATATGTAACTCAGATTACGGCGGTGGTGGAGCTGGGGTCTGGTGACCCCGCGCAGGCCAACACGGCGCGAGTCAAGTTCACCGTGCGCACCGCCGGCGTCTACATCGTCAACATCATGATCGGTGAGCAGGCATTCCCAGTTGAACATTGAATACCCTGTTTCAATCCTAAGTGATTCAGAAGTCTTTGATTACACATTATTAAGCATGTAACGGCTTTTTTATGACGTTAAGGACTTGCGAAAAATCAGACGGGTCATCTAATGTTAAACAGTGACCGTCGCCTATGTACGTGTGTGCAACCCGCGAGTGGTCCGTTCACCATTTGCGTGCATCGCCGATCCGGAAGGAGAGCTCTGTTTACGTCTTTCTTGAAGAACACCATGTCATAGCTCTCCAGAAAGAGCTCCGAATGCAGCTCATTCCACAGTTTACATGTACACGGTAGAGTAGAACGTGAAAACGGTCTGTTGAGGATCACCACGAATCCAGTTGATGTGAGTGGAATTTCGATCTTTGGCGTGTAGCGTAGTTGTGGAAAGGTGATGTTGGCATCTGTCTAAACAATTCCTTGGAGCACTCACCATTATACATTCTGTAGAACACGCTAAGGCAATCAATATGTCTCTGAAGAGTTAAGGTGATTTCCCGAGTCGTTGTCGTTTTTATATGGCGTCGAATGGATTAAGTTTTGATATTGTAGTGCACCTGTCCAGAGATGAGAACTGTACTCCATATGAGGCCTGACTCGTGCTTTAGAAAGCATGATCAGATGCCTCGCAGTACTTCACGCTACGTACACTTTTCCTGTTCAGTACGTCAAGTTTTTTGGAGGCTAATTTAGCCTTCTTTTCTATATGACGCTGATACGTCATGTCACTCGAGATTTCAACGCCCAAAATCCCGACAATCTTGCTAATAGTGGGCGTTGTTCTTTGAAACTGGGGCGTCAAGACAAAAAGGGTTTTTAACGGTAAACACGCAAACTTGTCTTTGAGGGGTTGAATTCCGCTTCCTCATGACGCGACGTATCATAGTTCAGATTTTAACAATACGTTCGCCCACTTATTAGACGGATAAAAGTAATTTCCCCCACTGGCCGGCTGGCGCGTTGCCGCTCGGGTTAACGGAGATGGAAATAATCGCTATTTAGTTAGTTACAAGACCGTGTGTTGTCCATAACATATAAGATTCATTATAGCCCTTTCTTTGTCGCGAAATTATTCTGTAATACAACAGAAAAATAATGCATTGATTTGAGGGTTTTAGTAACTTTATGTAAACGATGTAGTTAGTGAAATCTCATTTTCATATGACGACGCACGGATTATTAAAAAAACATTAACGACCTTCTACAATTTCGATAGAGATGGGATCTCTGAGTTCACATTTGATAAGGTATTTACGATGTGTGATAAATAGAACAGATTCTTACCATTCAATAAACGTGTTCGTCTGTGTGACGCGTCCGTCAGGCGGCGCGACGGCGTGCGGCGGTCCGTTCCGCAAGTGGTTCCTGGCTGGGCGCGTGGCGGCGCGGCGGTCGCGCGTCGCGGCGCACGCGGCGCTCGTGTGCACGGCGGCGCGGCCGCGCACTCTGCACGTGCACCCGCGCGACCAGTTCGACAACCCCGCGCCGCTGCAGCCGCCCGCCATCGAGGTATACTATTCATCCTACACGAGTCGTTGACATTTACCTGGTCCTCGTTGGGAGTGGGAGTAACATATGAACATTTAACTTAAGTTACTGTTAGAGAAATCAAAATTGCATCCTAGGCAAGAGACACGTCTGCAAGTGTCGGTGTATTCTCCGATGGGGTCGTCCGATGGTAAATGAGACGGTCCCAATCGATGCTCTTCTTGAAACTCTAGGACGTAGGAATTATCGTACACGGCGGAGGGTAGACGTAGCCAGCTATATAGAGGGGACGATGTGCGGTGCAGGGGTTCTCGATCTCGATCAGCGAGATCGGCGGGCCGCCGGAGCCCGAGCTGGCGGCGGCGGCGCGCTTCAGCTACGACGTGGTGAACCAGCGCGTGGCCGTGGCACTGTGCTTCCCGCGCGCCGGCGCCTTCCGCGCGCACCTCTCCTACGATGCCGTGCTGCTGCACAACGGACAATTTGACTGCATCGTGCTCACACGTGCGTAACTCAACTTTTTAGTTTTTTGTCTGTCACAATCGATTGTTTACGAATCTATTAATTTTTGAAAGTTTAGTAACCTATAGTAATTCTTATATTGAAGGTTAACTAACTACTCGTATATGGATAATACTACGGGAATCCGATTTGCATTTGACCTGTTTTTTTTTCAAACAATTTCTGTCCTCACATCTTCTAGTCGCCCTATTGTATGTAAACTTACTTTAGACCACAGTGTTCCAACTGACAATATTGTAATACGTATTTTCGACGTACCATCGTCTACGGCGCAGCAGGGTGCACGGACAACGGCCGGTCACAGTGCACACTGTTAAGTAAGCGACTCAGTATTTTAACCTTGGAGTCTATGCGAGCGATGCACGCGTCCATGGTCCTTCGAGCACCCGTGTGTGTGCAGCGAGCGACACGGCGACGGTGCAGCGGCAGCTGTGTTCGCGGCGCGGCGCGGCGTACGAGGCGCGCGTGCTGTCGCCGGGCCGGCCGCGGCGCGCGCTCTGCGCCCTCAGCGCCAAGCAGCTGCTCGTCAAGGACTACGTGCTGAAGTTCATCCCTAAGCGGATCACCTCCTTTCGACTGTGCCCCTCCACCAAGGTACCGATTGGAGATATCGCAAACGATGCAGTTGTCGTACCGTACCGTCAAGTTATCTGTACATGTGGATGAGGTCGATATGGGTTGCAGCTTTATTTCTAACCCGACCGTGTCGTGCGGTAGTCGTCAGTGCTTTGTCCATTTATTTCTCATGATATTCTAAAAAGTGACAGAGACATCCTGCCGAGTTTCTCAAACAAATCGCCAACTAGTGTTTGTTTGTGTTTAGAAAGATACCGTGCACATATTAAACATTTATAGTGACAGCGCTTAAATGTACATTTTAATTAGATATAAATTGATTTGGATCATTTAAATACGACTGGAGTGTATTAGTCAGTCAGTTAGGCTACCATGAAAATTTAACGTGTAACACAACTACAGCACGCTTAAAAGGTCCTAACTAAGCTTTTAAAAGGAAGAAGGCAAAATTTAAACCTCAAATAATGACGCACGCGCCCATTAGTTGGTTACCTTCATGTATTTTAATGGAAATATCTCTGGTGTATGGCTTCTGTGTGCAATATTTATAGCATCTTAGTATCCCGACGTTAATCTCCAGTGTACTTAAACGGAATTGATGTGATACGTGTGTGGGGGTGTGGGTGACAGTTGATCCTGGCGCCGCGGACGGGCGCGGGCCCCGGCGGCGCGCTCACGCTGGAGGACGGCGCACAGCCGCCACTGCGGCTGGCGGCGCCCGAGCGCGACCTGCTGGCCGCCGCCTTCACGCAGCTGCTCATCGCCAACTGCGGCGGGGAAGACACCTTCAAGGTACTCGCGGGGCTGGCTATCGTTTGGTGGATGTGGATTATTTCTTAACAAATTACTGTTAAAGCATAGATCTTTTTGCTCTTAGCGTTTTATATCAAGAACCATTAATTGTGTAAAGTATTGCTCCACAGACATCGAATTTGTAAAAAAAAACACTTTTATAGCTTATCACTATTGTAACATTTCACTTTGAATCCCTCGAGTTGAAGGAATAATCCATACGACTTTTGAGCTAAATCATCCAATGTTAACACAAAGATGTCTGTATACATCTTGTTAGAGTTCGTCATCTGCATTTCACGTAAGTCGACTGGACGTAACAGACACTGGAGCCGGTTGTGTGTTGCGCAGAACAAGCAGGAGTTCTTCTACAGCGAGATCCGCAAGGCGCACGCGCGCCACCCGCACGACAAGCTCGCCATCCGCGTGTTGCGCTCCGAGCTGGTGCGCAGCAGCCTCAAGGCCACGCGCCACTTCACCGTGGCCGACTGGTGCAAGAACTTCGACGTCACCTTCCAGGGGGAGCAAGGTGCGCCCGCCCGCACACGTCGCACGTCGACGACCACCGACGACGTCGTGTCGCACGCCGTACGCTCGAGAGTGTCGATTAACGTTAACAGTGTGCTTATTAAATATTAAAAACGGCGTTTGTACATATATATTGTGTATACAGCTGTATTACTAAATGTGTTTTCACGTCTATAGTTTCAAATATCACATACTGACTTTGGCTCATTCGATGTAGAAAACTGATTGAATTTGGTATTCTGCAAGTTGGCATATGAACGTCGTAAGGGGGCGCTGGGACGTGTCGGTGGTGCGCGCGACCGTACAGTTGGGACGGACGTACGGGGGCAGTCGTTCGTTATAAAAATATTTACTAAAAATATTGCATAACTGGATACGAAACTGTTAGTTTTGCCACGTGGGTTTAATTACTCAACCGATGTTGAGTTGATCAATGATTTATTAAGGAATTTGTATATCCTGGACTCAGTCTGTGCAATATATAAAAATTATAATTTATTGTATAATTTTGTTCATAATGCATAGTTCCAAAGTACATTTTTGAGTAGTTTATTTCAGGATTTACAAATTGTAAGTTTTTTAAATTAAGTCGCAAACTGGAGCAGGTGCTTTATTTATGTGTGTGTGCGTGCTTGCGCGTGCAGGCGTGGACTGGGGCGGCGTACGGCGCGAGTGGTTCTCGCTGCTGTGCGCGCAGCTGTTCGACGCGCAGTTCGGGCTGTTCGTGTCGTTCCACGACTCGCGCAACGGACTCGTGCTGCCCAACCCCGACCGCCCGCCGCACCTCAAGGTGAGCCGCCCGCCCGTGCACCCGGCCTCGCCCACCCGGCTAGCCACCTAGCGGACGTCGAGAGTTGCGGTCAACGAGCGCGCTCCTCGCTCCCTTCTTGGCCGATGGCCTGATGGTTCATATCGCTGACGTCCTCGGGCGGCGGTGGTCGGGCGCCGGCAGGGGGCTAGTCTGACGGGCGGTTAGTTAGCGAATTCGGCAACGTACCCTGAAGCGGCTCCCGTTATTTACTGCGTGCATTATATACAGCTGAAGCACTTCGAGCTGGCCGGCAAGCTGGTGGGCAAGTGTCTGTACGAGAGCGCGCTGGGCGGCGCCTATCGTCAGCTGGTGCGCGCGCGACTGGCGCGCTCCTTCCTCGCGCAGCTCATCGGCCTGCGCGTGCACTACAAGGTACCACACCGCACTATCTAAATCAACGCATCCATAACTGTTAGTTGATATCAATTCACTGTCATAATAACTCATAGCAAGCTACTACTGGGCTCGGGTCACCTCTCACAAGGAGATCAAGGTCGTACTGGCCAAGTGCTGGTGGGCGGACTTTATGTAACCCTGAAAACAGCATGGAGAACTGTCAATTTTTGTGCATCCTCGCGATGTGTTTCGCGATCGAATTTGTAATACGCAATGTCGAGGGACACCGTTGATAGTTTAAATATAAATAAATTGAGTGTAAATTAAAACTTTATTGAATGTTAACTAAAATTAATGTATGAAATGATTGATAATGAGCACAACCGATCGTCCGGCGACGTGACGTGTACTAACTCACGCTCAGGTAAACAGTACACGCAATAACATCGCAAATCAGAGACGTGTGTCGCGTGCGGAGGACCGACATTCAAAGTGGCGCCCGCCGCCCATCGACTGGACGTATTTGGTTGATGTGGATGTGTTGCAGCACTTCGAGCAGGACGACCCCGAGCTGTACCTGTCCAAGATCAAGTACGTGCTGGAGACGGACCTGGACGCGGCGGAGGCGGCGCCCGAGCTGTACTTCGCGGACGACGTGTACGACGCGCGCGGCCGGCTCGTGGCCACGCGCGACCTGCTGCCCGGCGGGCGGGACCTCAGGGTGACTCGCATTACTCACCTGCAACGGACTGTAGTTATTAAACAATTACCGTTCTAGTCGACCAGATGTCAAAATCTAACTTGTACGTAGATGTCGTCGGCTTAATATCCTACAATTGTTATATTATATTTATTTAGACCCCCTGACAGGACTCATAACGACGATAAAAAAAAAACACGCATCCTTTATTTCCTTCATAACTCGATCGGATAATAACTGTAGCGTGTGCCAGGTGCGCAACGCCAGCAAGCTGCAGTACCTGGACGCGCTGGCGCAGTGGCGGCTGGCGGCGCGCACGCGGCCCGAGACCGACGCGTTCCTGCGCGGGCTGGCGCTGCTCGTGCCGGACAACCTGCTCGCCATCTTCGACGAGAACGAGCTCGAGGTGGGACCACCCTCGTCGCTGTTCAACGTGACGCTATTACAATTGCAAAACGATTGTATGATTTAAATGTCCGATACAAAAGTCATACATAATTTTATCAATAATTAGAGCATCTTTCAGGTTGTATTAGAGTAATATTTGAGTGTCGTGTAGATCAATGATTAAAGTTAAATAATCAATGAAACACTATGAAAGTGAGTATATTTATCTGAGACGCGCGCGTCGCTCGCAGCTACTGATTTGCGGCACGGGCGAGGTGTGCGTGGCGGACTGGCGTGCGCACGCGCTGGTGTCGGGCGCGGGCCGCGACTGGGAGCGGCGGCTGGCGTGGTTCTGGGCGGCCGTGGCCAGCTTCACGGCGGCCGAGCGGGCGCGGCTGCTGCAGTTCTGCACCGGCTGCGCGCAGCTGCCGCCCGGCGGCTTCCAGGTGATACTTAACGTTCGTCTGTATTAAATAATTATAAAGTTTATGGAATTTTTATACGATACGAACAATAGCTATAAGCGGTAAAATGAAATTGGAAAATGTGGATCGTAGTGGTGCCGAAGATGACTTTGGAAGCACTCGTCGGTAACGTTCGTCGTCGGGTGGTCGTTTGCAGGAGCTGAGCCCGCGGTTCCAGCTGACGGCGGCGCCCACGCACGGCGCGCTGCCCACGGCGCACACGTGCTTCAACCAGCTGTGCCTGCCCGACTACGACAGCTACGAGCAGCTGGTCCGAGCGCTGCTGCTCGCCGTCAACGAGGGCGCCGAGGGATTCGGCATGATTTGAACACCTGCTACTAGCCTCCTTCCTCGTCTGCTTTCTTGACTGGCTCCTGGCGGCGGGATGGACGATTATTCATCGGTTCATTGAAGGAATAGCGTGTCCAAGTCTTCTCCCGTGTGAACCCAGGGAGTGGCCCGCCGGCGCCGCTGGGAATTTTCACTCAGTCAGTCGACATAAAACGGTTAACAAAGCCCCGTTCACCCAACAAACATTATTGTAAAGTATTATTTATCGAATGTGACGCTATAAATAGTAGTGTTGTTCAGATATTTACACAGTTACATATTAAGTTAAGTAACTGAATGGCATAAAGTGTTCCACACACAGCGTCGGAAGTGTCGGCCACGGCAGAAGCGCGCTCGTGTTTGAACGAGTTACCGTTCCGCGTGCAGCCCCTGGACGAGTCGCCGTCGCGAGCGCGGCGAAACTCATCGACGATTGTTTGTCTTGGCCTCGAACAGAGTCCCTCTAACTCTGTCCCACAGCGGGCACCAGTATCCGACGCAACACCCGGCTACTTAATGTATGCTACGTGTCACGGCTGGGACACCGTTTTTAATCGATCCCACCGTTCTCGCCGCGCCTCGAGAAATGTTTGTCTAAGTAACATATCGAGTTCTTTTATGTAACTGTAGACAGGCTGTGTTAGCACAGGAGCACACCGCGAGCACGCTCCGCAGTGGGCCGCTGGTGCCGTGCAAGTTGGAACTGTTTAAATATAAAAGTGTGGCGATACGTCGTTCGTATCGGTTCGATACCGTCACCGACGGCCGAGGAATTGATAACGTGTGACAATAATAATTTATTGTGACGTTTATTTGTAAATAGCTCGTCGCCGTAGACACGTGTATCGGTCTATTCAATGTGTACCTTTACATGTATGTAGAGATGTAACGTGAACAGGATCACTCGTTACGAGTCACTTACTTACGTTACTCGTTACGAGTTACTCACGCGAACGCAGTTGCCGTGGAACACGCACACGCACACGCCCGCGGCTCGCTGGACGCGCGCAGACCGGTGACTCGTACGCGCGCCGCCGGATGTCGTCGTGTCGCTGGTCGGCGCCACCCCTCCGACTTTTGTACACCGTTTTAGATAAGTGCGCTCGTTATAATTTAACAGTAATAAATATTTGTTATATGTCGTCCGTTATGTTGCTAGTTGCCCGTCTGTGAACTTTTTATAATAGTTTGTTGTTTACGATTTAATCTGTAGCATTGGGTTGTTTATTGTGATTACTAATATGCATTTATATGTGACCCTAGTCAGTCTAGTCATCGAGGATGTTTATGTGCTAAGTACTCATTGATTACTTTATTACAAGATATGGGGAATCAGAATACCATACTTGGGACCATCGGTGTTTATTTGAAGTGTACTGAGGTAATTCTAATTGAATTCTTTGAGAAATTGTGGTTCTATAATGTATATTTTGTACAAAGTGGGCGTTCACGACCGACGTCATTGCAGACATCTGTGGCGTGTGTACGTAGACCGTCTGGAATGTTAGTTTTTTCACTTTATCAACGTTCGATTAACAAATTGTGGTAGAAAACGGTTCAGGTTCATGTGAACGGGTCCGTGCGCTCGCGGTCCGCGCGAGCGAGCGGCGCCAGTGGACGGGCGCCTTGACATTCCAAGAAGCAATCATGTTTGTAACTTTATCCTTCTAATACTTCCACTCGGGTCGGTCGGTACAATTCCCCAACATTGCTGAAATGTACACACGTACGCTCAAGACATGTCGATATGATACGTTGTGGTTTATAAACACACAATTGTGTTTATGACAACAGTAATCGTTCCGTATACTGAAATATACATTATATATATATTTATATGTGGGTATTGTTTATGTGTGCGTTACGTTATACATGTTAATTAATTTTATATTAGATACTTTTATTTGCTTAGATAAGTTATTATTTCACTTATGTATTACATAGGTTGGCCTAACGCACAACTGAACTGTACCTCCGGAGGGGGACCTGCCGGTACGTACATTGTTATAATGGAAAAACAGTGTTCGCCAAATTTTTAATAGAGTCGCGTTATTCGTGCGTGTGTTGATTTACGCCATACAATCTCGTCACGTTCTAATGTATATATAATCTATGAAAAGATATCGACATTCAGAGAATCGATGCGGCGAATGAAAGTACGGTATCCCATAAAGTCATTAATTACGGATTCCGCGATGTTATAGCGTGGGGGTGGGGGTCGTTATATGTCATGTTTACGAATCCATATAAGTCTTTCTTGATTCAATATTGCTCACTATTCAATACAATATCGAACAGAACTAACTAGAATATTAATGAATGGCACTACTTATTAGAGAGCTGCGCGCTTTATGTACCAAATTTATTTTATAACACTATCGTTAAACGTATACATTTTAATACTCTTTATTAGTATGTAAGTCAGTATGTCTGTTTGTAGTGAAGTTATTTTCGGAGACGTCTATCACTTGTGACTTTGAATTATGTGAAGCCGTGTCCCTCACCGTGTCCGCGGTCGGTCGTCGCCGTCCGAGTTGCTCGGAACGTAACGTTGTCGAGCAGACCTACCAATACTTCGCCAGCCGCACGGCAGCACCTCTCCCTGCACGGTGTGGCTGTCGCGTGCATGCGTTCTTGTCGTGGTATCTATGTTTATACATATATATAATTGTAGCTTATGATTTATTCAAATCATTCTCTGTTTAATACATTTGTATACGTTGGATTATCTCAGCTTGTCCTGCTTGCAACGTTTCAATATAATATGTTTTTATTCGATATTTAAATCAAACTTAGCTAAGCCGTTGTTGTGCACCAGTTCTGGACTGTCTATGAACGCTGATCAGATGATACATAATATTTCAAATGTTGATATTTTGTAGTAGTTGTTGGTTATAACTTTAAGACTGAAGTAATAAATACGTGCAGTGTGAGCCCGGTTGTTTCATTTTGCCACTTGCAATTGCATTGGCAATGCCCCGCGCGCGTTCTTACTTTTGTTTCCCTACTGAGTACACCGTGAACGATTGGTGAGTGAGCCACGTCCAGCGGCGACGGAGATCTGGAATCCTTCGAGAGTAGATCGAAGAGAACATCCCGGCGGTGGCAACTGTTCTCCGTCAAATGTAGAAAGAAAGAAAGAAATACGTTTATTCGAGACAGAGTCACAGAACAGGGCAAAATCGAATAAAGGTACAGTATTGTATTGTGCGTGCGTGCGGGCGTACGTGTGATACTTATATATTATAACAACTTAAAACTAAACAATAAAAAAACTTACGTGTGGTGCAGCATGAGCCTCAAAACGATCCGGACTCTGTGATGCTCATGGCCTATCATTAGACCATGCCACTGATTTTCTGCCCGGCCGGAAGGCGAAGTAGTTCGGTCGCTCAAAAATAATAAATATATTAATCTTAATTTAAAATTCAATACTTATATTTTGTAAAATAAAAGCAAGTATCCATATTGTTCATACGCAGTGTACTATTATTCGATTTAACTAACGTTCCCTTTCATAACATTAAAATAAGTTCGACTCACATTTTTATATTGATTACTACTTCGAGGAGCACGAAATTATTACCTGATGTCTTCGTATTGAACTACGATAATTGTACGTCGATCAAATGCAAACACGATGAATATAATATTTTTGTGCTATTGTGTTATGGGACGAGAGAAGAAAGTAAGAAAACTACAACAAGCGTTATTACACAAACAGTACCGAAGTTTAATGCATTCCGCTGCTTTCTCACCAACTTAATTACTACTGGACGAATAAGTTTGTACGAAGGCTAAAAGGGAGGAATAAATTTGATTGTAGTTAATTACTACTGGACGAATAAGTTTGTACGAAGGCAAAAAGGGAGGAATAAATTTGAGTGTATAATATTTAGGTATAATTTACAAATAAAGTGTTACGATTTTTTCACTCAAGTAAGTAGGTACCTACATCTTTCATTTGGATTTAAATATCGTGAATTAGCTTCGATCTCTTTCGAATTAAATGTTGGCAGTTACTCGACATTAAAACTGAACGAAAAAATAAACAATAATTCTAGTTTTGAAATAATACCACAATCAAGTTAGCATTTGAAGAAACTGTCAAAACCATCACTCAACACCAAAACAATATCACAATAAAGTTTGTAATAGTATATATACAAAACACCAGAACGTTCATACGGAGATATATATATATAGTCGGGCCAAGATGCCGGAGAACACAATGAAGGTGTTTCGGAGCGCGGCCGCGAGCCCGGCGGCGGCGCGCGCGGGCGCCGGAGACCTCACCGAGCGCGCGCTCGGCCGCGAGCGCTGCGCACTGCACGCCGCGCACACGCCGCCCGCGTAAGTCGCACACACGTGCACGTGCTGGGGGATTCGACAGTGGTAACGACCGGTGTCATAGCCTAACGAATTCTCTCATACGGTTGGCCAACATTCAGGCGAGCCAGTCGTACGCGGTGTACGGACAAATGAACTCCCGAAGCTAGTTCTGAACAGCGTTAGAGAGAACAAAAAGGGCGCATTTTAAAATGTACGGTTGGTAATTGCCAAAATAATGCAGCGTCTAGATTGTGCCGACGTGTAATTCAGAACTCTCACATGCCCTGACCACGCGTTCCCTCTCCCACATGCTTCACTCTACAACGGCCATAAGTTTGACGCAAGGTAGATGAGCTAGGTAATTTAATTCAAAGAAATGTAACGAGGCTAATCGAAAACCATACTATTCTGTAGGATAAATAGGCCATGCTTACATTAGAATGTATGTATAAAGATTCAAGGATGGACGGAGCCCCTTTCTTAAGACTACACTCCATCCAAATTATTCCTATTCTGCTACATTTTTAATGAACTAAAGGAATGAAGTCCGTTATTTTTGCGTTATTAATGGGCTGTTTTGTGATGATGGTGTGAACTGTGAACTATGAGTTATTAAGGAGAATATTTGGTGAAGTGAGATAGATATTACTGAACCCTATGCATTCTATTCGTTTTCGAACAGTCGTTCCTTCCCTCCTTCTAAAATTTACCGTGAGATGTTTCATACGTGTATCGGTCGCAGGTCGGTAACATTTCGCAGATGGCTTTTGTGTTACTGAAGTCTATGGGCGTCGGTGAGCACTTACCATCAGGTGGCTCGCCTTCTCGTTTGTGGGCTAGTTAAATGTTCTAGTTACATGTGAAAAGATTTATATAGGGTACGTTCCTTCAATCAATCTACTAACTCGCTATTCTGGCTGTTATCGGGTGACTTGCACCTACTCGTTAGCCGAAAGGATGATTGTAATATACCTGACACTACGTTCCTCGTCAAGTCGAATGCAACCAGTTCACCCGAAAAAGCTGTTCTCTGCGCCGGTGAGCAAGTTTACGTGCCGACGCGCACCCGCCGGAAGCAGCCCTCATTTGACCCGGATCCGCAGCTGCCTCGAGGAGTATCGCCGGGCCGTCACCCCTCGCGCCAAAGCAGTTTCCATGGAGGACCTCACGCCAGGCAAAAGAGTTAAAAACGAAGGGTTTGTTATCTTGTCGTAGTTTGTCGTAACATATCTTACGTTATGTAATAATATATTTTTTGTTTCCCTACTGTAAACATAAAGTATAAAATATTAGTGATGTTTGTTATACTTAATATGTGTCAAGGGCTCAATAGTATTCATCGTTGACATCAAAGCGACTGCGTTTGCTCATGGTGCAACCTGTTAAGACAATGAATTGTTACACGAGTCAATGGCGTCGGGCTCTTTTTGTTTGTTTGAACTCGCAGTGTTATCAGACGGTACCCATTGGTGTATAGTTGTAAGCTTCTTCGCTTGCAAACCTTGTTACCGTTTTTATTTTTATAATTTATTTTAAAATGTTTTATGTTTCGATTGCAGTTTTGCAGAGTTAGTAAATACCTAGGGGAAATTTCTGCGAGCGACCTCTATTTCCTATGTAATTTGTGCCCATGCAGTAATTAACAAAAAAAGCAAAAGACAACTGGCAAACATTTCCATTTTTTGATCAGATGATTGTATGCTTCTGCTCCTATCCCGATTCTCCTTCACTCTGGCATCCCTAGGTAGTCACCCAACCACATCAACACTTAGGCAGTTACCGTTCACTAGCGCAGCTTTTGTTATGAGTCTACACTCAGAGGCTGCTATCAGTCTCCAACATATTAGACCTGCTCGCCTGACTGCTCGAACCAATCGGGACTATTATATATTTGAGGAAATTGGGCATCTCACTACAAAACTACTGACGACCCCATAGCCCAGTTGGTAGTGATCCTGCCTGCCGAGCCAGGGGTCCCGGGTTCGATTCCCGGCCGGAGCAGACATTTATGTGACAGATAAATGTTTGTTCTCGGGTCATGAGTGTGTGTGATGTCATATATGTGTATGTCCATGCCACCCGCAACACAGGGAATCCTAGTGCGGGGGTGTGAATGTGTAAACGTTTATTATTTTTATTTGATTTTTAAAAATCTGTTAAAGATAGAAAACATCGGTCATTATTGACCCACAGGAAGTTGTAAAGTCGTTTCAGCATGCGCAGACCGACATAATCAACGTACACATTGTTTGACACTAACAACAACGCTGCGACCCTTGCACTACTCACTACAGTCGCCACCACAACAACGAGGTCAGATGAAGCGAGCTAATGGTGTGTACAGTACCGGTGTCGGTGGTGACACGGTGCTGACGGCTCCGCGCTCGGCCGGCGCTGAGCCAGGAACGGAAGAGCTGGCGGCGGCCAAGATCGGCCGTTTCATGCTGGTGGCGGCGTGGCGGCGGCGGCGCGAAGAGGTGCTCACTTTGCGCAAGACGATAGCCGCCAAGGTGATTTCGACGAGGTTGAAAGATATGAGATTTGTTTGTTGCTTTATCTTAAGGTGTAAGGGAAGGATGCCCTTAGATAATCGTGGTTTTGGTCGGTTGCGCTATGAGTGGATCTTTATTATTGTTGTTCGATCTTTCAGCGGTTATGCACGGAGCGTTTGCGCGTCCAGGTGTGGGTACTGAAGTCTCTGTTGGACGCCGACAACGCAAAGGTTGTGATGGCCATGCGAGAACTGGAGCGCCTCAAGCAGCTGCTAAGGGACAAAGACCTCGAGAAATCTGTGCTGGAGCGGGTATCGTACATCCACCGTACCGAATCCAGTAATTTATACGTTTTGTCAACGCTGCAAACTTCCGTCAATACATAATTTAGCTATTATTCTTTTAAAAAAGGTTCCATAACTCCTGACGCTCGACGTCGGTTAGATATCGATTATCGATTAAGGTACATTTGGGGGCACCTGCTACATGTTGTCCACATTTCGCTTTTGTGAAGTTCATAATTACAAACTATGCTTTCTTTTACCGAAGCACGTGATAATTAATTTGACATAATTTGAAAAATTAGAGGCGCGTACACGACTCGAATTGGCGTTTCCCGTGCGAGAGACCAAGTCCAAACAACTAGGCTTGTCAAGTTCCTTTTGATTTATAATTATAATTCCCTCAACCATGTAATGCGACATCCCCCCCCGCAGTTGTTTTTCCTACTTCTATCTTGCAATATTCTTTCGTCTCATTGTAATAACGTTATTAGCAACTTAATATTTTATCGTTTCTGCTTCCCAATAGCTCGTTTAGCGACGCAATTGTGCAATATGCAGGGAGAGAAATACGAGTATATGTATATTTCGATGTTTCATTTCCTCTTAGCGTAATGTCCTGCTCGCACCGTTGGCTGACTATCAGTTGTTCGCAGGAAAAACTTGCATTAGAAAAGGACGTGAGCGCGGCCGAAGACCGCGCCTCGGAGCTGAGCATCGGTGAGACTTCACTCGACGAACAGTCCATAGGCTATGTTTCCGACATATATGTTTAAATTTCGTGCGCGAGCAATGTACTATAGATTCTGTTAAAATATGTTGGCATTATTCTCCATCCCTTCTTTCCTCTCCTCGATTCCGACGTGTGTACGCGAATACGGTCAGCTGGTCGTCAATGATCAGCGCTGACGGACCACGAGGCAGCACCGCGAATCCGCTGATGCCAGTCATCACCGCACCGCACACAACCGCGCGCGAGTACGGCCATATAGCAAGGAGCACGTGGAGTGCAGTGTTATTCATTAATTATAATTTAGTGTAGCTTAGGATAGTAGAAAACATTGGTGAAGGTGGCCGGAGCACACCTGAGGCGTCAACATCAGCGTGGGCCGCCAACATAGGGCAGTCCGCTTGCGGAATTCCTCAGCCAGAACCAGGTACGCCGTTAGACAATCCCGCAACCGGCCATTTATACGGTCCACACCGCAGGACCTCATAGGCTTAGGTCTTTGGTCCCCGCGACCAGGTTCTTAGGAACTCTGGCCAATCACCCAGGGCCACAACAGGCTAGCTAGTATAGTTGTTAGCATAGCATAGTATAGTCCCTAGTATAGCTATGACTCACAGACTACCTATTTTATAATTTCGTCATCACTACTCGGGTGTTTTTGTCACTTCCGGGTAGAGCCCGACAGGGGCACCGCGCTCAGATGAATCGAGTTGCTTTCCAATGGAGATCCTGGAGTTCTCTACTTAGCGCTGAGGAAGGTCACCGGGGGGGTTTTAGTGCGGTAAAAATCCCACATTACTCGGCGTCTCTCCGACGGCACCGGGTGCCTTTTAAAGATTTCCCCCTTGAAAACAAAAGTATAGACGAAAAGGAAAATTCAATTGTCAAAAATAATGAGTGCGCTACATTCGTTTATGGGTATTTTTGTTGGGTATGTTGTATGGTGTGCATATCTTATGTGTATTGTCGCGACACTGGCCGTGGTCGGCGACGATGTCCTGTGACGGTGACCGGTGACGGGACTCAAAAAACGTTTGATTTGTAAAGTATTCAACATTCATGTCGTTATGTCGCAGTCATTCAACGCTGGGCTGACGGTAACACCATGTTTTTGTAATTTAAAAATTAAGAAAACGGACATGCAGCCCGAGAATGACCATTATTACAATACATACAATCTGTATCCTTGAATAGAATCGTACACCTATTTTAAATCCGCTTTAGATGTAACGCTACGTCTCCGAGTAGCATGCCTAGCGCAAACACAAAAGTAACGTCAAAGTAACCACCTATGAAAACTGGCACTTGACCGAAGCGGTCGATCGGCAGGATGGCGCAACAGCCGCAACGAGGCGGCGGCGCTGCGGGACGCCCTGCAGCGCTGCGAGCGCGAGCGCGCAGCCGAGCGCGGCGCCGCGGGGGAGGCGCGCGCGCAGCGGGACCGCGCCTACACCAGGGTACCGAGCTCATATCACGTGTACTCACATAGCGGACGGAATATCGCGGGAATTCGACGCCTGTAGTCGTCTGTTCGGGATGTCCGACGACGGGCATTACGATATTAAATATCGATTACAATCTCATTTGATGGTAAGTAGTGATATATGAAGTGCACTAATACTTGAACTCGACTTGAAGTCGTCCACGCTGACCGGCCCGGGACCAGGGACCACCGACGGGGACAAACTAATCCAGTCGGTAGGTAGCGGTACGTACCTATAAAAATTTAAGTAATGTTTATAGTAGGGACGTTATGAAATTTCGGATCTGGACACTTTACGCGTTTCGGTGACGGTTACGGATATGAAATTATTTCGGATTATCCGATTGTTTCGGATAATTTCGTTTATGGATATCGGATATTTAGGAATCGGAAAATATAATATATTTAGAAGGTAACGCTTTGACTCTACTTCTAGGTATTATCTGGTGTTACATAGACAAGAACAATAGCCTTACAAATTTAATAATAAAAACTGTCTAAAAATTACAGCGATGCGGCTAGTGTATCAGCTCGGCCGGCGAAAACCTGGTATAACGTGTTCCTTCAGACTCTTTAATCGGATTCGGTTACGGTTACGGATATATTTTTATTTCGTACATCCGATAGTTTCGATTACGGAACTCCTAAACGACCCTAGTTTATACTCTACGCTGCACAATTTTCATTTTTGTCTATTCCAGCGTCTGAATGTTGTGAAATTGTATAAATTGCTATACAAGTTTTCCAATGCAAGCGTACGGAATTCATATATTCATTTTTCTTTTCTAGAATCAAAGTTTAGATAAACCTAGAGCCGTCCTTATCTATTAAACCGCTTTGAAGGAGCCTATGGAACTGGTCCATGATAATCCGTAGACATCCGTGTCCAGTCGTACCGGACTGCTAATAGCGAGAGATTGCCACACGTAAATTCGCAGATCAACCTGTTGGAAGAGGAGTTGGCGCAGCACGAGGCGCTGCTGAGGTCCGCCGGCGAGGAGGCGGCCGCGCTGCGCCGCCTGGCCGACGAGCGGCAGCACGCGCTGCTGCGGCTGGAGCATGAGTTAGTGCCCGCTCTGTACAACGTGCTGTTCGCCGATCGTTTGGTCTCCTTTGGAGGGTATCTCGGGTTAACCGGTCTCTGTGATATCTGCATTGTGTCCTGTTGGACGTGGAGTTTTGGGTTTTTGCACGCTGTCTCAGAAATTGCAGTGTAGAGAGCTTTTCTCGGTAATAGAGAATGAAGTTTGTTGTATGTATCTATTAATTACTGGAAATTGAGAAATACACATCTCACTGTGAGACATCGTTCAGTGAATGTATGAGAAAAAAATTCTTAGTTCATTTTTACAGACACTTTTGAAAGTCATATTATGCCATTGCTTCAACAAATTCTTACCGTGAATGATGTCGGAAGAAAAGGTCGCAAGAAAATTCCGAAAGGGTTTTTTCCCTACTTATGTACATTTAGAAAAAACATTTAACAGTACTTATGGCTATAATTAAACCCATGTCCAAGTAGTGTTGCCTTTATAGTAATCATATGGTATGGTATTTCGGTCAATTCTAACGGCGATTATTTACAAATATTTACACATCTATCCATGAAAGAGCCACCATTATTAGTAAGTCTGAAATATGGTACAATCAGTTTAGCCTTATTCCTGGTATTAATGTTGTGAACATCACTCTTCTTAACCATCAGGGGGTTTTTTGACGTGCATAAAATACTATCTAAAATACAGTTGCATATTTGAAGTGAACGCGGATTAGGCAGCGCTAAAAAACATTTAAAATCTGATGTTAAAATACAAATAAGTCGGTACGTTATCAGTACTGAGAACGGCACCGCTGAATCGCGTGACTACAATAATTATGAAATTACTTGTGATAAGGAGGTATGGTTTGCGTTGACTCGTAAAAAAAATAAAACTTAACATCAAATGTAACATAAATGTTTTTGTTCGCTTAGTTCAGTTCATTCCGTGGTTGAGGCAGTCGCTATTAAACACTCAATTACAACACGTATTTTTCTTCGCAAACCAAGTCAGTTTTATTTCTTGACATGTCGAAAGCCTTCGATGTTTCACGCGATATATTACTATCAAAACAACAAAAGAGTGCTATTAGGGGCATAGCTTTTAAATGGATTCATACGTTATTGCGTATGATAATAATACCTTACTAGTTACTTACGTAGGTAACTAAGGTAGACTACAATGCACGTAAAGCATGAAACAACGTAATAGATAATGAGTTTAAATTTTATATATGTATTAACAAAACTGAAGTACCACAGAGTAGTGTGCCGGGCCCCGCTTTTCTTGCATGCATGAACAATTTTCCTGATGTTACAACTAATTCATTATTTGCAAATGACATATCAGGTATTCTAAAATGCGATAAAAATATTGACATAAAACAATTCGAAATTAATATTGATAATTTACTCTGGTTTTGCATTTGAAAGGTACATTATTTTGAGCGAACAGAGGCATATGTATTATAAGCAATTGTTAAACCCGAACGATGACTGTAGTTTGAAATTATTTTAAATATCAAATTATTTGTAAAACTGACTGCATAAAACATAAATATTATAATAACGTCATAACGTAGGAAATAACCGCACGCTGCTACTATTCAAGGGCTACATGTCGATTTGGACAAGATTGTAATGGCAAATCATTGGCACGCCTTCGGTTTGTGAGGAACTCGCATAACGATGTGATATAACGATGTAACGCGACCAGATTGTTGACTCTCCGTGGGCAAGGGCGCTCGGAAGACGGTTCGTGAATAAATGTAGTGTTTTGTTCGAATTGAAACCTGCTCTGCCACTTCAGATGTAACTAAAACCTGTCACTCACTGGAAATAAAAGCATGTTAACATTAAATAAAAAGGGGGAATTATGGGGGAATGTCTGTTTTGTTATAGCGCCTCGTTTGTTATCATTCTCATTTCAGTTGTAGTTTTTTACAATACTTTTGATTTTATTTTTCCAGATCTCATGAAAGTCTATACCGCTTTTTAATTTCAGAGATAAAGCAGATATTAAATCTTATACACTAATTATCTAATGTCATATAAATAATTACGTTGATATTGTGTTGTTTGCAGAGCGCGCTTCGCTTACAATGTAAACTTATAGAAATATGTAAAATTTTACAATTTAAGTAGTACTCTGACTCACATTGGTTTAATTATAATAATCTGCTTTAAATGAGAAATAACTAAGTGTACCTGCAGGACAAGGTCGCGCCACGCGGCGGAACGCGCGGAGCTGCAGACGCGCGCGGCGCTGCACGCGCAAGAGGCGAGCGGCCTGCGCGGCACGGTGGCCGAGCTGCGGGAACGGCTGACGCATCTCGAGACGGAGCTGGCCGGCGTGCGCGAGCAGCTCGCGTGGTGGCCGCGCCCGCTTACCAGGTGACGGTTGATTTCTTACACAGATAATTCTATGCACTAATTGTGACGTCACAAACATTTATTACAATTCGATGAAAAAGGTAATAAATTACGAAAAAAACGACGACACGGCCAAACAAAGTAACATATTGAGTGCTCCAGATGACTCTCGTTCTCCTGACATTCAGGATAAAAGGTCGGATTTTAAATGTACTACCTGCGTCACCCATCTAGAAATCCTATTCTGTGAGGAATATTTTCAGAGTAAAGCGTGGTTTCTAGAAAACCGAAAAGCGATATAAATAGAGCATAGATGAACACGGAACAGTAATTTGGTTTGCACACGAACTAGACAATAATATTGTGTGCGCGACTCGCTTGTAACTAGTCAAACAGAACAACGTTATACTTTATTTGTTTTTGTCTTTTACAAATGGTTTTATATAACAACTTTAAAAAACATAATATTTTTTATCTTGCCATGTAGTAACTCGCAGCAACGGCGCGCCGGCTCGCCAATGTATTCTCAATATAAAATAGTATATTATAGACTGACCCGAGGTGGAAGTCGGCGCTTATTCTTTTTTTAACATAATACCACTAATACATAAATAATACACTTATAATAATTGACCACGACCCACGTTAGTAGGTCAAAATATCGACGTACCCTTCACAGTTCCTGACTACCCGTATCATAGTAAAAAAACTTATCGTAAAGTATATCTTTTATATGTAAAAAAACATTATTACCTGCGCTCGATGTATTTTTAAAGCCTGCCATTGTGAAAAAGGACTAGTGACATCGTTGATTACTGGTAACAAAACTGTATGCACTCGCAGACATATTTATTTATCCTCTACAGATACACATCTCATGTTACAATAGGCGGACTCGATGTTTAATAGCATGCTCTGACAGTCGACCTCGGGAGTGTGCAAAGAATTATAAATGAATATAATAAACGCGTCAGCGGTGCTATCTAATGTATGATGCTAACGGGCACCTGGTACGGCATCCTGCACCGTGGGTCCTAGGTGTTGGGTACTGGAGGGTAGAGGACCTGCCTACCTCTCACTCGGCGTATATTTCAGGATGCTGGGAGCGGCGCGCTCCTGGCTCCGCCATCCGATGTCGTTGCCGGAAGCATTCGTGTGGTCGTTGTTACCCTCGAGACACGGGTGCTACTAGCACCTGGAGAAGGGCGGCCCGGCGGAGATCCCCTGGCGCGGGAATATATCAATAGAGGCAGAGTGTTGCAATGTGCGACGGTAACGAATCATCGTTGATATGTTGCGATTCCGCGATGTGTTTCGTTCCATTTCTGTTTGGTAACATTCCAACATTAAACAAGGGCCGGTCCCCGGGTCGCGCGGAGCGATGCTCCCGCCCTGTGTGCTCGTAGCAGCTGGTGTAGTACATAGGTCGGATGTAATAGTAGGGTTGCTACATATTTTGTTGCTTTCTTGTAACAATAAATGATCGTTAATAAATGTATATTTAAAGTTACATTAATATTACCGAGACATACACCGCGCCGGTCGGACGTGCAGCGTGTCTCGGCGATGCAGTCGGCAACCCTACACAGCACGGCATCGTGCCCCGTGCGAGACATTCGGCGGCTGCAACTTTCACCCGGCTCGTGTGTTTTCCTCATGTCGCGTAGCAACACAGCCGCGCACAATACGAGATGCCGCGCTGGCACTTGCGACGTCCCCTCGAAGGACAGTACCATTTTTTCACAACCGATGAACTAAACGATAGGTTTTCCTTAACGGTGTTATTGCAAAATTTGTATTTTGATGCAGTTTAAAGAGGTTTTGGTAAGTATTTTAAGATTATGTAGCTCATTTATATTTTACATAATATATTATTTGATAGGTATTGTTAATGCATAGTTCTACATTGCAATGTGTGCCAGGTGAGGTGGTTTATGGAGTACCTAGTTTTATAAGTGTTATTGTCTATGTACCTACTTGTAATAAATGGATTACACTTGATTGTGACATTTCATTTGTACCTACTTATTTATGTAATAGCATAATGAACGACAATTTGAAGTGTACGCGTAGTTCCGTTCATATGAAAGGCCAACTCTATTTATGTACGCTATATATTGTATGGTATTTTCAGTTCAGTTTAAGGATATTTCCAGAAGTCCTGTTAATTATTGTGTGGTCTAAGTAAGGGGGTATTGGGACGGCCTAGAATACCCCCCCAACCTAATACCATGCTGGTAGAACAGGGTTTCGTAAGAAGCGGCAGAAGCCAGCCTTTGTGGTAAGGCTTCGGGTAAGGATTACATCATTAGTATTATTACTAATTCATTAATATTATCAGGTGGCTCGTCTGCTCGTTTGTCGACTATTTTAATAAAAAATATATATTTTAAAATTACATTTATTGACACGACGGTGTTGAAAGCATTTTAAAATCATCAAACTTGAACAATTTCCTCCCTCGAGAATTTATATCGCTCGTTTATTATTTAACTCCTCCTCTTCTAACCTCGCCGCATCACGACTTCCGCTATTTGCCTCCGTTTTAATATTTTAAAACTCGGTTACAGTGGATTTTGGTGTAGATACTAGTTACGATATAAAGTTGTATATAAATATTACTTATTGTCATGCTACGACTTCCGTAATTATTTTATTACATACTAGCGAGTCGCCCGCGCTTCCCTTTTAGAAAGTAGATTTTAACGTTCAGAAATATTTTATCAGGCTTCAAATTTTTTTTCTGATGTCATACACCTAAACTTTTCACGTGAATCGGCCTATCTATTGATAAAGTATTCAAACGGAGAGATGGAGAGTTTCTTTCGTAATATAGGCCTATGTCCATTTGGAATAATGTACTTTTCAAATGTTAAAATATTTATTACTTCCTGGTCGCCAATCGCTATATTAGAAATAATATTATTTACGCCTCAAAAGCGTAGGGCTAGGGCCGATAGGATCAGGGAATAATTTACAAAGCGAGGAGTGTCGTGCGGCGCCAGGGGCCCGGCGCGGCCTTCGACGAGCCCCGACGGCGGCAGCGAACTGGGGACTGGGAATGATCAAGAGGGTGACATGTTGTTTAGTTTACTTATTATTTTATTAAAAGTAAAAAAGACCTTTTTGTTATTGTGTTTGTGGATTTATTGGTGAACCACCATCTTATAATGAACTAGCGGCCCGCTCCGGCTTCGCACGGGTGTACTGTATCAATAGTTTCCGCAGCGTATGCGATGAATGAAATTTTTAAGCAAATTTTTTTACACCTTGGTTCACGTTACTGAAGTTTTACCAAGGATCCCTTATTTTTTGTAATAATAAATGTAGCCTATGATGTTACTCAGGGATAACGTAGCAATGAATGTTGAAAGAATTTTAAAAATCGGTTCCGTAGAAGTCCATAGAAGTAAGAAGATAACCAGATACTGATTAATCTTTGCACTAGGATTTAGTGTTTGCGGTGGCGTGGACACACAAGAATTCGAATATTCGAAGTACCATCAACTGTGCTATCGGATCATCTAATTACTAATAGGACAATTGTGAATATATAATGAAATAATGGAAATAAACGATTATTTGAAATAGAGTAAATGCAATGTTGGTTTGCAGATTGAAACATTTCGTTGGCACAAATTAGACTCGGTCGACAGGGGAATCGATACCATTACAATATTTGCTGCTTAGTGGTGTACACACACTATGATGTTATATTTATCGTTTGCAAATCGACACCATAACACAGGCACTATGAATACACTACTATGAGGTAGTATCTATTAGGGTATTTCGACTCGTTACTCCATTTCAGTAGTGAATTATTATTATTTTGTTGTAAAAGTGGAAAGGCAAAATTGCCATTTTAACCAGTTCGTCGCATTAGATAGATATCTTATTTCTTTACGTTGTTTATTTATCTATATTCAGTGACTTTGGCCGTTGCCAATATCATGATGACATACAACAATGGTCTAAAACATACATAGATTTTTTAATACCTTCACACCTGTTCTATGACGATCAGAATGAGTACGCCGTTACCTGTTCAATGACGATCAGAAGGAGTACGCCGTTACCTGCGGTTGCTATTAGATTTGTGGCGCTGTTCCACTATATACGCGTATATTGATGGCTCGTCAGAAGTGTCAAAGTGGAAAACTATCGAAGGTTTGTTAAATTCTTCCATAGTATGATTCGGTCAGCTGGATCATCCAATCATGATCATCCAGTCTGGTTGAACAATTCCATTTGTTGAAAGTTTTAAAGGCATTCGTGTCAATATTACATATATTAGTCAGCCTTTAAAACTGGTTCGAACGTCCGGTTCGAAAGCTCTGACATAATATCGTAACATAATTCAGCGAATGTGGAATGATCGCAAGGCTTTGTCAAACACCTAGCCTTGATCGATATCGCAAACCCTTCGGTTATACGAGTAACACTACGCAATTTTATGAGGGGTGAATAAGAGATGTAGGTATGTACGAAAGGGGTCGTTTTTAATAAACTGGAAATGGAATCGAAGCCCGCCAATACGGCGCTAGTTGGTAAGGTGGTTCGGCGCCGCACGCGACCACCGAACCGCGACCGCCGGCCGCCGGCCGCCGACCGTCGTGCCGCTGGCTGACTCACACTGCCAGCGACGTCGGGCGTCGGCCACATCTAATATACTTTCTAATTACCGACCTACTTTGCATCGGTACTACATATTACATTATAATTATATACTAAAGATGAAATCTAATATATTATATTGTTCACTGGCTACTCGTAGTATACTATTAATCCCTTGTATTGGTTTACGGTTAACAAATTTTTTTACACGAAATAAGGCTCACACCGAATCGAATGAATGCATTCTCAGTTCTTTTAATTTCTTCACAAAATTGTGGTGTTATAAAAGCACCCTCGCTTGTATTACAGACTCTTAAAAAAGAACGTTATGTTAATATTTAACGTTCAGGAATCGAATAATTTATTGCGGTGTTCAAGACCTTGTGATTCTTTAAACTCATTTTTGTATTCGTATTTTCCTTTCGGCCTGTAAAGTTTAATTGTAGTTTTAATAAGTGAAAATTAAATAAACCAATAAGATTATTTAAACGAAATGAGGATAATAAATCCGGTATAGAATACATTACTACGTATGTACAACATACTGAAATTGCTTATAACGAATATTCCCTAAGATACGTAGTCGATGAGTCACCCTCTTGAACAAACTAACCTTCAGGCAAAGCGTCCAGTACCCACGCACTGAAATCACCTAATTACGCGGTCGCAAACCCTTGTGACTCATCCTATCTGAAAATTTGGATAATACCTGCTTATACTTACGAGACATCCGAGTTATGACTCGATTAAGTTTACCGAGTCATCTTTTTAAGAAATAGTACAAAGTAATCTATAGATGGAATCGTTTTGACGAAATATGAACCGAAACTTGTTTGCGGCTTGTTTGAGGCTTTGTTCATTTAGACTGCATATTGGTACATAAAGGATATACTAAAACAAAAAAATTACAACAAAACAAAACATGACAAATACATCTAAGCAACTAGTTTAAAATAGTATTTAACGACAACGATAAACAAATAACGCAAATTACCTTTTATTTGACTCCAAATAATATATAAAAATTTGTTAAACCATATATAAACATACAATTACAAAACTATGAGGTCGAGCAATGAAAACAGACTCCATGCAAGGATCCTGAAGCATTAATGTCGTGCTTGGTATGTATGCGGGTTTTGTTAAGTTGTGCGCTATGATAACTATTTTGGAAGTGTGATTTTAGTAACTGATCGATTTCTTTTTCAAGTAAATTTTTCATTTAAACTTAATTGATAATTGAAACTATCTTGACTAGTGCATTAATAGTCATTTATGCAACTATTGTATAATAAGGGGTATTAAAACACGAATGTGTGTCTATCACACGAGGCGAAGCCGAGTGTGATAATAGTATCACATGAGTGTTTTAATACCTAATTATAAACAGTTGCATACGAGACTTTACCTACTCCCATGCTTTAAATCCTCTATAAAAAATTCTGAAACAGTTTACTGCTAACATTAAAACAGCCAGTCTTAGTAACCTAATATCATCTAATACTGAGTATATACAAATAAACTAAGTATTAATGAAAGAATTATTTATTGTAGTAGTAATTAATATTTTGTATTGTAACACATTTTTGTATCATTTTTGCTCATTTTTTGTAAACAAAACAATAAAAATATCGAAGAAAAATGGCGGGGATTTGGATAACCTACTTTTTTTACGGTGCACGGCGTCTGGTAGTGAAACGCACGTGAATGACAATGTTCTTTTTTTAAAATTCATACAGATGATCTGTTTTTTGAAATTCATAGGGATACCACACATCGAGCAGTAAGAATGTGGCTATTTGTTGAGTAAACCCTTTGGTTTACTTTTTGGGGCAAATTTAAATAAGGACATGAGAGATCAGTTCATTTGTGGCCTCTATAGTATATTCGGCAGCGCTTATTTGCGAAAACTGATTCTGTCACATTCAGCGAAGCCGACAAATTTGCGACCACGTTAGAAGCTGTGGAACGGGACGCGGCTGTGATGGAACAAACGAAGCCGTTAGCAAATATAGTCGGTGCAGATGAATTACCCGCTATTTTACCATCGTATAATAAATCGGATACAGGCGAATTGAAGAAAATACAGTCGCTTGGTATCTATAACAAAGTGCAGCACGGACTGCTTGACGGCAATAATGGAATCAGGTGTGACGCTTACGGAGCCGGGAACCATAATTTTGCAAACTGTAGGTTCTGCAAATTTTTGTGCAGCAAATGTAGGCAAATGCGGCATTTGCGGCGAGTATGCCCGGAGTTGGGTGTTCCTACAGCTTCATGCGGAGCGAAACGGTCGGTCGTCTGGCGCGGAAGAGCTGCGACGTCAGCTGCACGTGGAAGTCTCCATTTCGGTAGTGCCGATCGCAATGTAAGCGAGGAGTACGGCGGTGATATCGAGGAGGAGTTTCACCAGTTGTCTTAATAACTATCGAGCGGTGAGTTTACCGATAAAAATAGATAACGTCACCGATGAAATGGAAATAGATACGGGTGCGGCAATTTCTTGTGTAAACAAAGCCACATACGACCAATATTTTAAACATTTAGAAATAATAAAGGAAAACACTGTTTTCAAGTTTTATGATGGGTCAAAGATTAGACCACTCGGAATTATTAATAGAGAGTTTTAACTACCAATAAAACTTACCTATTATTTTTCCTGGGATATCCGGAGTCCATCTTGAGTCAAGCACTTGTCTTTCGTTCGTTTGACTTCCGCGCTACCTCCCTTCTGCGCGTTTATACTCACCCTTTTGACTTCCTGTCCCTGGTAGTGGGGGCTAACGCGCTAGACCACTCGGTCGGTAATTTTACCTTCATTATAGAACTCGAGATGTACCAGGTAGGAATTACCTGGACTCCGGATATCCCAGGAAAAATAATTGGTAAGTTTTATTGGTAGTTAAAACTATTATTTGTTCCGTATGGATATCCGGAGTCCATCTTGAGTGATCTGTTTGTATTCTCCTGGTACTATATGTATGTTGACGCTATAATGTGTAAAAATATTTATCATATAAAAACTTTGAAATATTATTATTCAACTTTATTTGTATAATTCATAGACACATCGGTATGTCCTATATAATAGATACTTAATGTATTGCTTCAAAGAACTTTGATAAAGATATTTGATCTCGTGATTGACCGTCTTCAGATAACATTTGCTTTTTATAATATTTTCGAAAAGTATGTTCCTGCTTCCAATTACCCGTTGCAAGTATTTGATCTATTGGATACATTTCTAGCCAATTTAATGAAGCTACCGCTGAGCGTATTGATCCAGGAGAAGCTTCTATATTTGCTTCTCTAAGTGTAGATTTTATCCAACCTCCTATGACGGTTTTTGAGGCAGGTTTTGAATCTCCTCTCGTAGTTATAAATAATTGCGACCATTTTCCTTCTGTTCGCCGATCCTGGGAAACATAAATCAACCGTCGTATCCAGTAAATACAGCAAAGATTTTTCTCAGGGTTGCGGTTAAGTTTCCACGCAGACTGTCTTTGGTTCGCCGTGTCAGTTTTTGATCCAAAAGCCGGCCATAGAGTTATAGAATCCGCTTCATCGGAGAGACTCTGTGAATCAATCCTTAATAACGTTAAGTCATGTACCCTTCTTCCAGATGCTAATGCAAGTAAGATAGCTGTACGTCTTGATGTTTGATAATGGTTGTTTTCATCTGGAGTATGACTGCTTAAAAACCATAACAAATTTTTAGGATTCCATATTGGAGGTTTAGGCTTCTTTTGTTTTGATACAGATATTGCTTTTAGAACGTGCTTGATGAAAAAATTAGAAGATAAATTTATGTTACACATTACATTAGAAAAGGTCGTAACTACCGACTTATGCACCAGAATCGTTCTATAAGACAGATTCCTTTCATTGTGAAGATATACTAAATATCGTGCAATTTCAGTAGGAGATGGACTTTTAAAATTTACTGAATTTTTCTGACACCATTTAGTCCAATTCCGCCATATTGGTCTGTACGTTCTCAACGTAGATTTACGCCATCCAGATAATAATAATGACTTTTCATCTTCTGTCCAATTTTCAATTATATCAGTCCACCCAAAATCATCCATGCTTCTAGCTGAATATTCTGAATTTGTGGAGGACAAGTCGCTGTAGTGGTGTCGATCAGAACTTGTCGAAGGTTGGGGATTCGGTGCGGCCCGTGAAGTGCTCTGCGTTGTAGATCCGCTAGCCAGAACACTTTGTTCCATCGAGGTGCTATTATTATGTAGCGACCTTGAGCAGAGTTGAGATGTGCTAGTACATGCGGAATCAGATTCGGTGGTGGGAACAGCCATGCTAGACTGTGATTCCATTTGCGACTGAATGCATTGTGGTACTGGGCTTGATGGTCTCGCGCATCCAATGTTACATACTTTTGAACAACATGTGCTGTGCATGAAGCGAAAAGGTCGATCTCTGGAATTCCCCACATTTGAAATATGACATTTGTCGCAGGACTGAGCAAATGCCACTCCGGAGTCTTTTTGTGCCGTGACAATGCATCGGCTACAGAATTGTATCTGCCGGGGAAGTACTGAGTTGTTAGGCAAATATTGTGATGGTCTAGAAAGCAGAGTAATTTTTGGGACATTTTTAATAGCTTTTTGGATTTTGTGCCTCCTTCTTTGTTGATATAGGATACCACCGTGCGATTGTCTGTCTGTACAAGTATGTGTGCATTCTGGAGCCGATGGTTTTCCTGTAGAATTGCTGCATGGACTGCAAATAATTCCTTCAGATTCACGTGCCATTTCAGTTGTTTCGATGTCCATTGACCGGTCATCATCGTTTCTCCCAGTTGAGCACCCCAACCAAGATCTGAAGCATCTGTGGTCAGTAGGTTTGTTATTGGAGGTGTGCGGATGGGCAGGGAATTGCAGGCCGCATCCATCCACCATTGTAGTTCGTCTATAGCTTCTCTCGCTAGTTTCAGTTGTCTGTATGGGTGATTCTTGGGCAATTGACGGCTGTGAAACTGTAGTGTCCGACAATGTAATCGCCCTCTCTGAACTACAAAAGCGGCAAAGTTGAGCCTCCCCAAAAGGGACTGGGCCTGTTTGAGGGACCAACTGCCTCTCGACATCTGGTGCTGAATTGCCTTGTGTAGCGTACGGCATTTTTGTTCCGACAGGGACTTCGTATTGTTCTTTGTATCCCAGGTGATACCCAGATATTCTAGGCGTCGTATCGGAACAAGCACAGATTTGTCGAAATTTATCGTCCAACCGAGTTCTTGTAATAAACTTACAACGTAGGACGTCTGGCTGCATAACTCTTTGTAGCTCTGATTCGCTATTAAAAAAATCGTCCAGATAAACTACGCACCTTATATTGCGGTCTCGCAGTAGTTCGGCAACCCAGTTCGTTAGGCAGGCAAACGTCCTTGGTGCTGATGATAGCCCGAAGGGAAGACATGTCATCTGCATTAGCTTGTTCTGATAGCTGAGCCTCAAGAACCTGCGATGCTCTTGAGCGACAGGTACGTGGAAATATGCTTGGCTCAAGTCCAACTTCACCATCCAATCCATGTCCTGTAGGAAACTCGGCACCCGAAAGTGATTTAATAGATGAAAATCTTTTGTCCGAATGAATTTGTTCAATTGCTTTAGGTTGAATATTGGTCGAAATTGACCATCTGGTTTCGGTACCAGGAAGAATGTCGAAAGGTAGCTGGGAGTTATTTCCGCGTACTCTAAGACCCGAGTTTTCAACATATATTTTATCTGAAGCGTCATTGCGGGACTTTCTTTTGTTCTGAAAGTTTTCATAACATTTTGTGTTGGATAAATTAGGGGTGGTTTCATCATAAAAGGTATTCGTAATCCGTTCAGAAGCTTGCGAATATGATTTGAAGCCCCCCACTTGGTCCAAACATGCAGATATTGCTTTAGACAACCCCCCTGAAATTGATTTGAGTCATGCGTTGCGACCTTTATGTCTGATAGGCGAGTGTTGACGGTTTCTTTTTCCTTTAGGTCCTTGCGTTCCTCTAGGATTTGATTTGTGTTGGGGGTTAGCTTTATACTTGCCCGATCTATTTGGTTTTGACGCGGTTCCCGAGTTGTTGGCTCGAAAAAACTTACTAGGTTGCTTGCTAGTAGATGGTTTAGGAAAATTATTTTTATTTCCGAGGCTGAACGAAACCTGAGATTGTGAAGTTCGCATATGAGCTGACAGTTTATCCGCCCCCCCCTATTTTTTGTATGTATGAATTGAGGATCTTATCATCGAATAGAAGTTCTGCATTTGTGGTATACGATCCAGAGCCTCGCGATGAAATTCATCCGGTATTTGTTTTAACAATGACTGTCGGCGAAGGTTAATGAAATCTGTTCTTCTGCCACAGGCAATTTGTAATACATCATCAGTCACTTTCATGTATGAAGAGTGTTTGTTAAAAATTTGTTCAACTTTTTCACATAATGACCTTGGTGACAACACTGTATTTTCCTCATTTGCCCAATCAATCATTTCTTGTAAGGTTTTACATAATTCGTCTTTTTGTGTTAATATACCGTTAGTTAAAGCTGCAAACGTCCTTTCCAGTCCATTTAACCGATAGTCTTCATTGGTTGGTGACTCATACCGTCTTAGTTCATTATTGATATTTAATTCAACGAAACCAGGTGTAGTAGTATATTTCTTTTGTGCTTCGGAGTAACGAATTGATTTCCAATCATCACAGTTAAATCTTTGCAACTCCCCTAATTTGCTTAAATATAGTGTGTTAGATTTTGGAAAAACGGGATCTTTAACCACCGTGCTTAGTTCGGATAATTTTAGCTGACATTTGTCAGAAGTCGTGTTATCAGTTTCTGGTACTTCCGTAGCACTAGATGTTTGAACATTAGTACTCTCCTGCATTCGATTTTGTTGCGAATTTGAAATGAGATTCGTTAGGAAAGCTACTTGTTGGGAGAGAAATTCAAATTTAACATCACTAATTTCATGTTCTTTACTAGCTCGCTTTGATAACTTACGGTGAGATTTTGAACGCTTTTCTGGTTCCTCTTCACTTGAATCCTCTTCAGAAGTATCCGAGTTTGGAGAAGAATCGCGTTCCACACTAATTCTTCGTTTTCTGGATATTTCACCATCACTACTTTTATTATTATCACTCATTTTATGAAGGGAGGTGTCTCTAGAAATTTAACTGAAATAAAAGGATAATTTGATACAAATTTCTAACACTACGCTTTATTTGTTACGAACGCGACGAAAGACGACGCTATAATGAAGGTAAAATTACCGACCGAGTGGTCTAGCGCGTTAGCCCCCACTACCAGGGACAGGAAGTCAAAAGGGTGAGTATAAACGCGCAGAAGGGAGGTAGCGCGGAAGTCAAACGAACGAAAGACAAGTGCTTGACTCAAGATGGACTCCGGATACCCATACGGAACAAATAATACCGACCGTTTCATATGGTAATTGCCAAAAACAATTGAAATTATTTATAATTGAGAGGGGCACTACATCCCTATTGGGAAGGCAGTGGTTGGCAGAATTAGCGATCGATATTCCAAAAGTTTGTTATAATTTTGTAGGTAAGGTTGTTAGCTTAAAAAATGAAGTTTTTAATTTGTTAAAAGGTGCTCTTCGAGGGCGGATGGGTCGGTACACGGCAGGACGCGCAACACTTCGGTTAAGAGAGTTTCATCGCGCGCGGCCGCTGCTATATGCGTGGCGCGATCGGGTTGATGCTGAGTTTGACGCTTTGATTGAACCCGTCGACTGCTCCGACTGGGCCTCTCCACTGGTACCAATTAACAAGCCAGACGGCTCGCTAAGAATTTGTGCTGACTATAAAGCTACTTTAAACCCGTATTTATTGGTTGATCGTTACCCTCTTCCTAAAATAGAAGAGATTTTAGTTAATTTAAACGGTAGTAGATATTTTAGTAAATTAGACTTGTGCCAAGCTTACAATCAGATTGAACTCGACGATTCCAAACGTTACACAGTAATAAATACTCACCGAGGTTTATTTAGGTATAATCGTTTAGTGTTTGGTTTATCATCCAGTGTGGGTATGTTTCAACGTATTATGACAAACTTACTAGGAAATATTCCTAACGTTTAAGTATTTTTGGATGATGTAATCATTTGTGGCAGGTCAAAAATGGAACACATACAGGCACTAGAGGCTGTATTTCAACGTTTAATGGGACAGGGTCTTAAATTAAAGAAAAGTAAATGTGTGTTCTTAGCTTCGGAGGTTACATATCTTGGATACGTATGTAGTATCTAAGGATGGCATTAAACCGGATATGTCGAAGGTGAATGCTATTTTAGAAATGAAACAACCGACGAATATTTCGGAGCTAAGATGATTTTTAGGAACTGTAAATCTTTTTGGTAAATTTATTTGGAATTTAAGCGCAATATTATCACCTTTATATAACTTATTACATAAAGGAATTAATAGGAATTGATGTTCTGAGTGTGATAGGACATTTGAATATGTTAAAAAGTTACTGCCAGGTGCAAGTGTTTTAGCTCACTACGACCCGGGGAAGCGACTGATAGTGACTTGCGACGCCCGTGCACGCGGGGTGGGTGCCGTGCTGACCCAGCAGGCACCGGGCGGCGGCGAGAGGCCGGTCGCGTTTGCGTCGCGCACAGTCAATAGCGCGGAAACTAATTATCCACAGATTCTTCGAGAGAAGATTCTTCTTTCGACAAATTCTCTGTAAAAAAAATTCATTAATATCTATACAGGCGTCATTTTATTTTACGTACAGATCACAAGACGCTCGTATCAATTTTTGGTCCAAATACTAGTATACCTACTATGACGGCTAGTAGAATGCAAAGATGGGCTATTATCTTGTCGGCCTATGACTACAACATGGAATATGTCAACACCAAAGACAACTGTGCTGACAGTTTATCAAGAATACCAATTAATAGCGGATGTCGTAATAACAGTTATGAGACGATATCGGAACAAACTTATCTGCACTTTGCATATAATTTGCATTATATGCGCAGCGGTAGCCGACATGCCGCCGCGACACACCACGAAGTTGGCCGTATCCGGTTCGACCTTTTACTAGAAATCATGTGGATTTTCTGGGCCCGATTCACAGTAAGACCTTTTTAATTGTAGTCGATGCAATGTCCAAATGGTTAGAAGGTTTTCAGGTTCCTAGTACGGCTGCAGGTCCTACAATAGAAAAGTTAAGCCAGGTGGGGAATACCTAAACAGGTTGTTAGCGACAATGGGCCGCCATTCACGAGTAGGGAATTTCAAACTTTTTTATCAGTTGATGGGGTAGAACACATTTTTACAGATCCCTAACATCCTGCTTCTAACGGTGCAGCCGAAAATGCAGCAAAATTATAAAGAATGTTATTGGGAAAGCGAATAGTCGAATATTTAAAATTCAGTTAATAAGTTTTTACTATATTATCAGAATACCGAGCATTGTTCAACCGGATAATGTCCGGCTATACTTTTAATGGGTAGACGATTGCGTACACATTTGGAAATTTTAAGACCAGACATAAAATCTAAAGTAGTAGTCCGCCAGATTGACGCTGCGGGAGGTGCGGAGAGAAACTTCCAAATAGGCAAAGACGTTTGGTATCGTCAGTTTTCTAAAGGTGAGAAATGGCTACCTGGAATGGTAGTGGATCTCTAGGGATGACTGATTATAAAATAGCTGATTCGAGTGGTAACCAAATTCATAGACATATCGACCAACTTATACGTAGGAATAAAAATCTTATGTTATGTCCGAATACCAAAAACCAGTCGTAACCATTGGCGGGAAACACGAGGATAGGCGAGCCGGGGGAGTCATCATCAGGCAGGGTTTTGGCGGGAGGAGATATAGATGGCAAGCAATTCTCTACACCGCCCGTTGAGCAGACACCCTACAGAATCGTCGCATCCACATTCGCTATCTATCATCCCGGTACCGATTCTGTTTCGTCCAGTACGGAGATGGCGTTTGTTTAAACCACCTTGTTATAAGGATTAATTTCATTGTTTGTTTATTTTATTTAATAGGAAGGTGGGAAGTTTTGTTGTATTCGTTTTAATTTGTTGTTCATTGCTCGTTGTAATTATTTTTAATTTTAAAGGATTTTAGTGAGAGGGAGTGTAATATATGGCCACTTACAAAAAGGAAGTGATTGTCAAGAGTGTCATGGTGTATGGCTATTCTATGATAGATGGTGAATAAAATCGAGGAAAGTAAAATACGCCTTTGAATATACATCCAGAATAAGCCCTAAACTACGATTATTACAGGTTGCAATCGGTGAGTTAGTGATAGGCGAGTCCAATACTTTCATCTTCAAAAACAACTAAACAAAATCGTGAGTTCACAGTGATGTTATTGAAATATAAACTGACAAGAGTAAGTTAGTAACTGTAAGTGATGTCTAAATAAAGAATTTACATTATAAAAACTATTGTCTATTACCGACCCGACGTCACCTCGCTTCGGAAAAAATAATCCAGTTTACAACATAATAACATCACCGTGATATATTAAATAAACTAAACACTTCAATTTCCAGCGTAACTATTTTGTATGATATATGTTACAAGTTTGTCATAGAGCAATAAACAAATCTCATTTTATGAAACGTAAACACTACAAAAATAATTTATGCCGGTCACTCACATTTGCGCGAATACACGAACCTACAAGTGAAGGACGACCTTCGCAAATGATTATGCGAAGTTTTTGATGCATTCGTGGTTTTCCAAACTGTGTTGGTTTTTGTCGCACATCAAAGTGCGCGAACTTTGAACATTCGCGTAGTCTCCCACACATTCGTGCGACCAGTTGCGCATGCGACTGCATAGGTGATAGATGTCTTCATTTTTCGTAGTTTGCAGCGTCTACTATAATTACTATAAACTTTACGTACTACGTACTATAGTAGTATATACTATACTATAGTACTACTATATACTATAGTATAGTACTATAGTAACTACGTACTATAGTAGTAGTTCCAACTACTCTTGATATTGGAAATGGATGAAGTGTAGGGGGGTGCGCAAATAGATTTGCATACTCATATGCGAACCCATTTGCTTATCAGTCCCTCACATTCGTGCAAACATTCGTACAAATTTCAAACCTTTGCGCGCATGTGAGTGACCGGGGTTATAATAAGGGTTGATATAATTTTATGACACTGGATCACTACATTTACCTTTGAGAATCTAATAAGCACCAACATTAATGATTGATTGTATCAAATCGGGTTAAGATTCAATCCAGTATTATGTAAGTTTATCATACACGTTATTTTGAAGAAAAAACGCGGGAAAATGTCATTCAATGTTGCTGTCAAGTCTAAAAAGTTTTACATGCAACGCGCATGCGCCATATCCGTATACGTCACACTACCATGTGACATCCAGCGACCAATGAAAAATAGATTTTATTTTATTAGTGTGGCGTGCCGCGCTTACGCTATAGACGTGTCGGGTGTTTATAAAAATAACTAGGTACTTGATGTTAGCAGTTGCCGGCCGAGAGCATAACTTCGTTATTCCAATCGGACTTTTAGTTTAAATCGCGTTATACGTGTTAATATTTCATCCTCAAAATATAACAGTGCCAAGTATTAAAATAACCTGTTCGACAAATTGACAGTTCTTGGAATTGTGCACGGTGTGATCGAGACGAGACCTTGATAAATAGTTCCTTGGACGAACGGAGACAGTTATTATAGGATCATGCTCGTGGAGGTACGTCTTTAGTTTGCGTTTTGTGTATTCGGCCGTGCAGTACGTCCCGTATTCAAGCTAAAACTGAGGTTGAGTGCGTTCAAAGTTCATTACAGAAACCGAAAGTAGCGAAACTGCTAAGTGCGAATCGGCTTGTGCTATGACGACGTTAAAATAAATGTGTGCGACCGAGGAGCACTGCGAGGTCTCCGTAGAGCCGTGTTCGTATAATAAAGTGCGATGGACACCGCCGGAGGTAAACCGTGTGAAAGAAATTGCATGACGTATTTGCTCCACTTGTTTTAATTTTTGGTTTTGATAAATTGACACTCCGCCTGCCGCTGCCACTTTGCACGTACTTTGAAACTAAGTTTAGCACAGTTCTCCTACGTGAGTAAAAGAAACTTAAGCGAAGCATTCGCGTTTCTTGCTGTAGTTGGCTGGCTGTATATTTTTTCGTGTATTTGTGTAAATATTAGCCTGCTTGTAGACGTTAGTCAGCCCAGTGAGTTTGCGCTATAAATATCAATGGAGCTAGCCAAGTAGCCATCAAAAAACGCCGTCGATGGAATATAAGCAGACATTTAGTTCATGCAATAATTTGATTGAATAACAATAAAGTACTTAACTCTATTACAGGCATCGATTTGCTTACATTGTATTAACTTTTTGATATGAGTTTGGATTAACACTGGCATTTATCATACTAATATATAATACATAATATCCACTCATCATATAAACTAAACCACACAATGTTTAAATAATGGTAACCTTTCCCCATTGTCTGAGAGCAGTGCAACAACACGATCTTTACAGTTGCACAAATCAATATCTCCTCATCTCAATTTCCTAAGTAATCAAAATAACTCCCAAAAAACTCTTTAGTTGTATAATTGCTCTGTGTTTGTATGTTTTTTATATTAGAATTATGCAATGAAACAATTTGATAATAAGTTATTTTATTACCAATAAGTTCATTATGATTTTCTATCTATTCTTCTCTGTCTAATATGTTAATTAACTCATATCGTTTGATTGTTTTGGATACTTTCATGCTTGTATTTTGTTGTTTTCACAACACATCTTCATAAATTTGCTTATTTATCTAGGAGTAGAACTCTTCAGCACATATTTTGAGAAAAATACACATTGATTACAGTAATATTACATCTAGTAGTAGAGCTGGTTATTTCTATGTACCTTAGTCATCCAATATTCATCTATAATTAATAGTTATAGTGAATCTTATAGTTATAGAGTTTTACATCTAGCTCCATAAAAGATCTAACACAGGCAGTTCAATGTAAAAATTACATTACTATAGATAAACGGAGAAGCTAATGTTGGCATATCTATTTTTTTATATATTACTGTGATTTACTAAAAAATCCAAAACATTTTTTTCTGTAACACAAAAAATTGTTTGATACTCTGCTCAGCAGAATCCTATAAAATATAATTTTATAAAGTTATGCAAAGTAACAATATATTAACAGTTTCAAAATCAGTGCATTGTGTAATCTGTCTAAAGGGATAAGCGTTTTTGGGGTTAATATAAAAAATGATAGCATGAGTTTATATATGAAAGTGTTTGGAGTTAGTACAGACTCCTCAGGTGATTATAGCAATATCACTCTATAATTTCATTAATGCACAGTTTTCAAGACAATTGATAAAACGCATCCTATCCTCAAAATACTACAATAAGCCACTAAGCTATACAAATCTCTAAAACTTTAAGAAAGACACTATGAGCCGTTAATTCAACTCCAAATGTGTTACTTGCCTTGCAAAAACATTAACCCAAACAAAAAAATATATATATGTTATTGCTGTTTATTGATATGTCATTCTTGTCACAATTAAAGGAACACATAAGAAGAACACTGCCTCAAAAAAAGAGACTGATGTACATACTGCAGGTAGGAAGTAGTGATTTATCAACTTTATCAATAAAATCTACAGTTGTATGGTCAGATCTATGTAAGAAGTCTGTGAACACAATACATGGGTTAATTACTTTGCTAATGTTATGATGCTCTAACTAAAATCGATGTGGTTGAAAACACCATGTTACATATCAATTTTGGGCGAGCAAACCATTGTCTGTGGGATCATAGATGGAGATGAAATATTGAGAACTATAAGAAGGGAAAAAATATTTGGAAACATTTTTAAAAGATGTAAATTATGTTTATAATAAAAGATAGTCAAGTAATAGGTTGTTATATTATGAAAGTATAAATTGCGAAGTTGGAATATTTTAGCCACAGGCCCTCGGAGAGTGGTGGGCTCTGGGGGTATAGGACTCTGCGAAGAAAATATCCTGATATGTTACTGAAACAGAAATAATTAGGTGAGGTCTGGGCTGGGCCTTTTTATTTAGTGTAGGAGTAGTGAAAAGAACCCAACTCAGTGGTGTTCCATTGACATCTTTGACATGGTCAAATTATTATAACATTACTTGTGTGAACAGAGTAGAATGCTCACAACAATATGTTGTATGTTTTGAGATTAGGATAAATTTATTTTAAATTTTTCTATAATGTGGAGTCACCAAAAGTTGAGTATCATTGTCATTAGCATCTACTCTGCATTTCCCTCCTTGTGTCCCCTGATACCATATTATTAATTTTATCTTCATCAAATTCTGGCAAGAGTTGTTAAATGATATGCCCCACATATCTAAGATCACTTCTTAAAACACAATAGATTTATTCATATTTTATGTTTAATTAAGTTAGTTAATATTTATTTTAATTAATTAATTATTATTTATATATGTGGTAACACAAACTACAAATTTCATTTTATTTACAATTATAAGTAACTTATTTACGTTGAACCGGAGTTGGGACTGAGTACCAGAAATATTATTAAAATTAACTTTATGTCATAAATATTAATGGTGGATCATCTGCAAACAGCACAGCAGATAGAAAACGGAAAGGGCACTGAATCAATCCATTATACACCACTCACCACTGCTATGTATTAAACTGGTGTATATGTAGTTTGTATTAAGTTGTTTTTGTAGTGAATAAGTTAAACAGTAATATCTTTTGTGCCATACTAGTAAACACTTGATATGCATCTTTATTTTATTGCATAAATCAATACTGTTTAATTATTTTTTTTATATAGTATTGAATTAAATTTTGTTCATTGTTGCTGATTTGCTTAGCTTTTTCTGTAGTGTTAGGTGATATAAAAAAACATTACTAATTATTTAAACCTAACTGATTGCACTCAATATACCTATACCAAACGTAATTTTAAAAATTGAAGATTATTACGCTACTCATAACATGATCTATATGCAAGAATTGTACCTGGATAATGTCATAGGAAATAATTATATTATCATTTATGACCCCATTGTTCATTGATGATCCATAATCCAGTTTGTAATAACCATGCCTGCCAAGTGTGAGATTTGTGTTCTGTTTGATTCTTGGTTGTGGCAGATATTTATGTGACACAATATAATTATACTTTGTTCTAAGGTCATGGGTATTTGTGATGTCATACAGGGTGTTTGGAAGATCGGTGCAAAGCCGCGAAGGGCAGCTAGTATAGACTATTTAGAACCATTTGAACCTATCTTATGTTAGGCGAAGTGCGACTATTTTTTTTTAGCAAATTTTAACGATTTTTGGTGAAAAATCCGATTTTTTGTAATTATTTGCTAATATTAGGCCATTTTGAAGGCAAGATCATTTATTTATTATTTTATTTTACTAAAGTAATGTGTAAACAATCTAGTTAAACATGATTTAGGCATTTGTGTAAAGAAATTTTTTTTTACAGGTATTTGAAGTAAATGATTTATTTTAATATTAGAATAAACTGATTATTGGTGGTGTTAAAAAAAAACACTGATGGTGCTTTTTTTGTTCAAACATTTTTATAAATATGCCTGGTTATTGTTCTTTCTTTTGAGGTATCAACTAAGCTGATACCTCTCCAATTATTGAAATTAAGACCTACAAACCAAATTGAGACAGAAAATTAAAATTTGTAGGCGAAATAAATAAAACTAAATTTTAATTAAAATCATTTATTTTTCATGTCCAAAATGTTCGCCGCGGTTTCTACCACAAGCGCGGGCCCGTCTCCTCACTTCTGTTGTCGTTATTTTCAATTTCATCTCCACTTTCATCGTCGCGAACGCTGAATTAATTCTATCAATTAACTATTCTCTTGTGTTTATTTCCACATTTGTGTATACTAGTTCCTTGGCCCGACCCCACACGTAAAAGTCAAGTGAAGCAATGGCAATAAACTTGTTCTGTTCAGGTAGCGCGGTACATTTCACAGTAAAAAGGACTTTATTGATAAAACAATAGCGTCGTGTTTAATTAATAATAATCTTCCCAATGCAGACATTGAAGATGCATGGTTCCTGAAATCAATTTTGTGGACAGATGAAAGTAAATTTTCAAGGGAAGGCATAGGTAACTTCCATAATCTTCATCAATGGGCTGAGAAACATGCTAATCCACATTGGAAAAAGCAAAAATATATAAAAATATAAATCACAATAAATTTAACAAAACTGGCTATTAACAATATCAGTTGTAGGTCACCTGGTTATGAATAAAGAAATAATATTGACAGTCCAAGAGTATAATAAAATTAACAGTCCAAGAGTATAATAAAATTAACAGACTAAGAGTATAATAAAATTAACAGTCCAAGAGTATGATAAAATTAACAATCCAAGAGTATGATAAAATTAACATTCCAAGAGTATAACAATATGCTACTTGTTTAAGAAATTTCTTCATGTATTCATTTACATTTTATTTACTGTTTATTATGTTTGAGTCTTTATATTATTTAACTTTGTATTGCTTTACACATTTATAATAGCACAGTTTGTCACCTCCGGGCTAGAGTGATCTGCCAGCAGTAATGAAATTTTGTTAGCCAGTTACTCCTATTACTAGTTACTAATTAGATTTCATTAAGTAATCATCTTGATACTATGTCATGGTCATAGTTCATTCTATATCATCTCAATATCTGTGTAAGCTCCATAGTATCATACTATATAGCATTGAAACTTCATAGAATCTTTTTAATGTAAAAGTCAATGTGAACCATGTATAAATAAGGTATAGTGTACAGGATAAGGTGTAAAGCATGATTTAAGTATTATCGTAGACATTATACATTTTAACTGTAACAGGTACTCACGATTTTTGTGTTTATTTCCGATATGTCGACCCAATTACACGGATCTCACGCACAGCGAGACTGTAGCCTAGTTTGTCTACCAAAGTAGATTGAATTAATTTATTGATTGAGTAATTAAAGTAGATAAATTACGTAATGTCATGATATTCCATATTCATGCACTGTTCATTGTAGTGGTTATCTTGTAAATTATTGGAATCCCAGATAAACTATTTACATATGTGTAAGAAAATGCTTAAAATACATACGGTGTCAAAATATGCAGCGCCAAGTATTAAAAATACATTTTTTTGCTAAATCAGAATACAATTAGTATGTATTTGAATAACATAAAAAATTGTAATTCAAATCGAATCAAAATCATTTAATCATATAGGTATTCTGTAAATACACTTATGCACTTCATTTTTTGCTTATACTACTGTTTCGAAAAGGTGCTTTAATATTGAGGAGAAGTTTCAGCGAAGAAACTCTTCAGCACATCTTTTAAAGCAACACATGGCAATTACAAATTAAATTTATATCTTTGCGGAACTGGTTTCGATAGTCTTCCAGGCGTCCTTGTCACCTATATCATAATATCCTTTACCTGCAAGCTGTGCGTCGCTTAAAAGTTCCACTAGGTACTTATCGTGAGTCAGTTCTGCAACCTTATTGTAAAAACGAACTCCAAGCTCCATAAAAGTACGCTAAACCCTTTACAAGGAGATATGAAGACTTAACTAAATATGCCTATTCCTGTTTCATGGTTGTGTGTATCAACTTTTCTGCCTCTACATTTTTTTTTAAATAGACACTAATTTACTATATATATATATATATTGATTGGCTACGGTGAATACTCTTATTTCTATAAATTTTTCCCTTAAAGAATCACGTGACTTTATCCTATATATAGCTCTGATTGCTCTTTTCTGCAACACAAATATTAAATCAATGTCCACTGATTTACCCCACATTAGGGTATCATAAGACAAGACTATGGAATAGTCTACTAAGACTAAGAAAATGGAAGGGAAAAATAAACAAGTCTACTGTTTCGTAATCAGTCTTATCTTTCTAATGGCAACAGATCTACTAGTAACAGGCGTCCCACTGAAGCTTACTATCTAAGGCGACACCTAAGAAAGTTGTGGATTGTACCAAAGTCAATGTTTCATTATTTAATTAAAGCATTTTGCCTACTTTATGCACATTTGTTACCCATGTATTGTAAGGATGGATTTTGCAAGGTTTTATATTTTTGTAAAGACAATCTTTTGTATAATTGAAAGCAAGGAGTTTTTGAGGTCTCGTTCTGAACCACCTAGAATCAAGATATGTACATTCTACTTGCTAATTCTGTCGTAGAGTTAGTCTGCCCATACAACATAACTATTCTGATGGAAAGGGTTTTGATATCAGTGACTCGAATGATTCATAATATGAATAGGCAGCTGCGACATGTTAAGTGTAACATAATGTACATTGCCCATTGGCCTTTTAATGCATGCTAATAAAAGTTTTTCTAGTTTCACCTTACTCAATGGGTCACCTGTTTGTTTGAATTGTCGTTTTGCGCTACTTATTAACTCGAATATGTATGAGACTAGTAACGCAATTAAATTAATTTTTAAACTTACCAATAGTACTTACTCCTAGGTAATTAGGAAATACAATACTGGTCGTGTCAGTTAGGACTGATCAAATTAAAACTACAGTGCAATGAAATTTAATCATGTTTTCATCCACAATACCAATACAGTTCCACCCATCCTTGCTTTCGAAACAACCATTCCTCGTGGTGGAATCCGGCTGAATAATGGACGAGACCACTGTATCCACTGCGCCTGGTATACCACCTAGTTAAATTTGGTCGATATACCATGGTAGTACGATTGTAGATGATATGGTAGAAGACAAAATTTGGGTTTGAGGCACTTTGATTTTATCTCAGGTAGGATAGAAGCTAAATCAGGTAAATAGTTATAGCGTATAAGGATTCATAAATTGTTATTTTGCTATTAGGTATATCGATAACAATTATTCACTACTATTTTGTCCCGGCACAAGATAAGTACGGAGATTATGCTGGGCCGCCGGTTGATGCTTCATTGTGAATGCAATGTTATCAGTAAAACGGTATCAGTCAGTGTTTATAAGAGTGCGCGGCTCGCGACCGGCGACCCCGGAAATAAACTACAGAGGACAGACTGCATCATTCAAGGTGACTGCACGCTTCCCTAAAGACACCCTATAAGGAACTGTAAGTGTAGAAAAGAGCGGTACCACCCGAATTTGTTTTATGCCCAACATATACGCATACGTGCTTCCCTCGGTATATAATATTCGATATTATGATAAAAGTTTTTTTTTTAATTTTAATGTACTTAGACTTTGTTATCGAAATTTAATAACATATTTTTGCTGGCGTTTTTATCTGTCTGGCTGTGCACATGTCACATTCAAACGACTGAATAGAATTAGAATACTTGTCGCAATTATGACCTATGAATAATTCACATTTCGCGATGTATATTTGTTCTCGAAAAATGTAAAATTGAATAAAATAGGCACTAAAGTTAGTAGGTAATAAGTAGTAACAATTGCTTCGGTAGTAGTTTCTATTAGTAAAAGTTAGAAGCTATTTCCTATGACGCGGGTTTGCGCCCGCATCCTCTCGATTTACAGATACATATCCTGTTATACAAGTAGGTGTTCTGAAGTAAAAGTGAGGGCGGGTTGCTAGTCTATAATATATATTTTATTAGTTAATATTTTCTAAGACAGCGTAAAATGTCCCACGTAGTAAACTCCTTAGTCCATGATTGTATAAATTTAGCGGCCCCGTCCGACCTTTTCGAGTTGGACTATTAAATTAAATATATTACATGATTATTAAAAAAATATGTTTTTTTCCCTTGATTAGACATCATTACGTTTACTGATATTTAAAATAGCTTATCATTATAATTCAAAATCAACAACAACTTCTTAAACGTCATAAAAAAAAATTACAATAATTGTCTGCTCAAAACATTTGTAATTATAATGTGATCCTATTATAACTGCAAATACAATTTTACTAATTTTGGGGTCGGCTTCGGCTTCGACTTTTCAATATTTATATTCCTGCAGATGCAGGATAGGGGTCATAAGAGGAAATTTGGTTGCAAATGACCTCCCCTACATCCCCCTAACGTATTGCCAACGTCACGCTGTATATACGCGTATCGGAGAGCAGCGATATAAGCGAGTCCTGTTTTTCCGTCTTGGCCGGCAGCATATCGGCGATACCTTAGATGTTACGGAGGTCCATGGGTTATTACTATCAGGTCCACTTACTATCGGGTGCTCCTTTGTCGGCTGTTTACATAAAACATTATATTCCTGCAAAAAAAATTTATCACTGAATAAGGTTTCCTGCGGCTACATAACGGTTAATCCCTTAGGGTGCTTCAGATCTTTAATTTGTATGTACTTCTAAAAATGCTCATTGTATTAAATAGGTTTTGTTATGGTAGCATTTCGATATCTCTTATAGTTTAAATGACCCTCGAGGTTCTTCATCAGGTACTCTGTACGTTCAGAAATAGCACATCACATTGATATATTTTGATGTGGTGGTTTCAATATCTTTAATGCTTTGATTGATCCCGTGGAGTTTCAAATCCCGTACTTCAAACATTCATTTTTATATATCTGCTTACAGAAATTGCTAAATATGATTGAAGTCGATTAAACCGTTCGGAAGATAAGCCGGGACAAAAATACAGACAGACAAAAAATTAAACATGGTTGCATCGATACTAGTGTCATATAAATAAATACCTCAATGTACTTGACACAATTCAGTTATTTTGATCTCACAGACAGAATATTTCATATTAGGTGGATAACTAACTAGTTTACTTCCATCCTTTAAGATAAGCATGGCCATACATCCAACACGGTAAGAGTTAGTATCGATATATTTAAAATCGGAAAATAAATCGCGTCAAAGGTTATCTATAGCAAACCTGACAACTGTAATATCAACGACCGAATTTGAATCGGCGGACATTATTACCACATGTTACAATAAACGACTGTATTTATGTGACGGCTCCATTGCAGACCGTGTACTGGAGACTAGCAATAAAGTAAGAAGAATTCATAATATCTTAAGGCCGTAATCTGCTATACTGCATGTGTACCAAAATGTATGTAACCAATAAATGTATATAAATGTGGCGGGTTGCCGATGTAGTGTGTCGGATGACGGTCCCGCTAACTAACTCCAAACGGTCTGGTGGAGGATTTCAATGAAACGATTTTTCTGTCTGTTGTTAACCGAGTACTGGAGTGGTCTGGTTGATTAATTAGCACGTTCTCACATAGACTCCCGGTTACAATAGCTTCGGCCAATAGGAATAATTAGTACTTGTTTCATTTTTAACCAACACCATATCATTAGGGTGGTATGTAATTGGATTAGTATATTTATCATAGCTTGATTTTCTATTTTGTTTACATTTTAATAAATTATTTCTAGCATCCTTTTGTGTCATCTGTATACGATATTTAAGTTCACAAGGGTAGTCATCAAGGTTATACAATGGTTCTAGATGAGCAGTTAAATGACTAGGTAGTGAACATTTCTTTCCAAATACTAATTCATACGGGGTGAATTTAGTTTCTGAGTGAATCGTGGTGTTGAAAGCAAATGACCAGAATGGGAGCCAACTACTCCATGTCTCTGGGCGATTATCAGTTTGGATTCTAAGAAATGAATTTAAATTTTTATGAGACACTTCCAATGCACCTATTGATTGATGATGATATGCTGTAGAGTTTAACTGTTTTATTTGTAATAAGCTACATACCTCTTTAAACGTAACTGCGATAAACTCCTTCCCTCTGTCTGTAGCTACTTCTCTCGGTACTCCATACCTAAGGATAAAATTGTTAACAAAAGTTTTCGCTACTTCCTCTGCTTTTTTAGAAACCAAGGGATATGCTTCAATATACTTAGTTAGTTCACACTGAATAGTTAAAATGTATGAGTACTTACTATTATCAACCTCAAGTGGACCTACCAAATCTAGATATACCTTTTCTAATGCCGTATTGGCAGTTGTTGTTATATTCATGGGTTCCTTTATTGGTGAGGAATGTTTTTGACGTTGACATTTGTCACAACGTTTAACATATTCTCTAACTTCATTATCTAACCCAGGCCAATAATAATATCTTTTAATATTATTGATCATCCTTCTCATGCCAGCATGGCCACTGCTAGGCAGGAGATGGAAATCATTTAAAATTACCTTCCTGTCATCTTTGTTATAAATCGTTTTTACATTATTTATTATTCAAACGCGTGGGCCTGTCCTATTTTTCATACTTTTTATTTCTTTAATTAATTTGTTAATAAATTCTTTATTACCATCTTTCTTTATTATGCATACTTCGTTTATTTTAATATTATCACAATATTTATCTAGTTCATTCACAAATTCGCGTCGCGTTATTTGTGAGTCTAAGCTAAGATATTTTATATAAATTATATTTTATAAACAAAACGTTTTATTTTCACTACATACACTACCGGTCAAAAGTTTGAGACTACTATAAAAAAATTAAGAAAACAAATAAAAGTCAACATATTTAAATCATTATGAAATACAGTTTTTATTTCCATGTTATACACAGTATTTAAAATTAAAAAATTAGGAATACAAAAGATAATACTAAATTACTAAAGAAAATACAAACAAGAGAGTTTACACAGACTTTACATCAAAATATCCTCCTTTGCCTTTTATTATTTGTTTTACCAATCTTGGCATGCGAGCAATTAACTTATTTATTGTCTCTTGCGAGATATTCTTCCAGCTGTCTTCTAAGGCATTCCACATGGCCTGCTGTGAAGAAGGACATTGTTCCCGAACGTTTCGGTCAAGTTCTTCCCACAAAAGCTCTATGGGGTTAAGATCGGGACTTTGGGGTGGCCATGTCATGTTTTCCAACACGTTTTCTGACTGTTTCTCGTCTAAATAGCCTCTACATAATTTTGAACTATGCTTTGGATCATTATCTTGTTGGAAAATAAATCCTTTCCCGATTAACTTTAGTCCGGAGGGAATAGCATTTTTCTTCAAAATTACTTTATACTCCTCCTTTTTCATAATTCCTTTAATTTGGACCAGATTTCCAGTCCCATAGCCTGAGAAACAACCCCAGACCATAACAGATCCGCCACCATGCTTGACAGTCGGGACTACACACTGTGGCATAATCTTTTCTTCGGCGGAACGTCGAACGAAAATTCTTCTTTTTGAACCAAATATTTCAAATTTAGATTCGTCACTCCAAAGTACTTTTTTGAAATCTTCTTCGGTCCAGTCTCGATGGGCTAGGGCCCACTGCAACCGTTTTTTCTTATTCTGCGGTTTTAGAAGAGGTTTTCGAACAGCAACGCGACCATACAACTTGGCGTCTCGCAATCGTCTTTTCACTGTAGACACTGACACAGGTTTTTCCCGAGATTTGTTGACTTCAACGCGGATTTCTGGGGCTGTTAGGCGTCTGTTTCGCTTGCTGGTTACCACAATAAATTTGTCTTTACTAGAAGTCGTAGCTCTTGGTCTCCCGGAGCGCGGACGATCTTGATTACTACCAGTTTGTTTGTACCGCACAATAGTGCGATGAATATCAATAGTCTTTGATAACTTGAGTTGAGATGCAATCTCACGTTCAGATTTGCCTTCATTATGGAGAACAACGATGGCAGATCGCGTTTCGATACTAATTTCGCAAACTTTTCCCATTTTAGAGACGTCTTGACTGTAGGAATCACAAAATCAGACTAACAGCGGATATTCGTAGATAACCGTGAAAATATCGGGTTAAAATAAACTTAAAAACATATTTTAAAAATATAGAACAATCGCATTGTAAGATGATGTAAAAAAAAACGAAGTGTCAGCTGCGGTAATGAGGTAATAAAATTTTTACAATCGATTATCGGACTAGCTCTTCTTCGGCTCACATTGCAGTTTGGAAACAATGCTGGTTTATGGCCCTTTCCTTGGCTTATATACAAAAGAATTAGCTTTTAGGCAATCTTTAAAAACGATAGAATATGCAGGTGTGCAGATTACTTTTTATCACCAATATTTTAAGAATATTTACTAATAACAAAAATCTTTTATTAGTGGTCTCAAACTTTTGACCGGTAGTGTATATGTCCTAACTTTCTCAATTTTTTTAAATCATTGGCATTTAACCATACACATTTCTACTGATTCTACCGGTTTGACATGAGTACTCACTACCTTTGATCGATCAGGCCTCGGATCAGTGTGTACCATATCCAACGAGGAAGAATCTGGAATATTTATTTTCCTGGATTGGGCCCGTGTTAAAACATTAATATCATGACACATATCCTTCAATTCTTTTGATGTTAAACAGATTCTACACAACGCATCTGCAGCTGCATTATCCGCACCTTTAACATATTCAACTTCAAAATAATACTCTTCCAATACTAACCGAAATTGCATTAGCCTACTTGATGGATCTTTCATCCCAAATAAGTAAATCAGTGGCTTGTGGTCTGTTCTTATTTTGAAATATTGACCATATATGTAGGTAAGGGCGAAAATGTTTGACAGCCCAAACTATAGCTAATAATTCTTTCTCTATGACCGGGTAGTTTGATTCGGCTTTATTCAAAGTTCTACTAGTAAAAGCTACGGGACGTCCATTTTTATTTGACAAAATTGCTCCTATTGCCTTATTTGAAGCATCAGTTTGTAATATAAAGTAATTTTCCTGTGAAAAATCCGGGTAATATTTTCTGTTCTTCTTTTGTTTGATGGGCGAATGACATTCCATTCTTCTGTTTATAGATTTTTTAATGTAAATTTACCAAAATATGCTCGTTATACCAACAAATAGGCCAGTCAAGGAAGCTTGAAGCTCTCAAGTTCAACCGACCAATCGTATGGTGCAGGTACAATTAGATTCAACATTTCTGAAGGTCTGGAGTGTGTGAAGTACAACCGTAATTGCTACCGGTATCGCTGGTATGGCCATAAAGAGTGCCAGGAACGGGCGAACTGATTTAGAATGTGGAGCGGTCGCGGTCGGGTTGGGCGTTGGTGAGCTCGTTTTTAATATTGTTGCTACCAGCTCCTTACATTGTTGACTGATTTTGGAGAGAGATTACTTTATTACTTGCGTTGGTTAAAATACGTATGGCCAGCACGCCCGGAACTTTTTGGTATGAAGAAAACGAGCAAAGTGGCTTGCTAGTTCCCATATACAAGTTAAAAATGATATTAACCAGAGATTAATTCCAAAACACTACAATTGAGTGCCGTTACATATCTCGGCAGCGTATGTGTCGCCAATAGTTTTAGTTAGATTTTTTAATTGTCATTGTTATTTGATGTAATGATGACAGTTGATTGATTGACAGGTGATGATGATATTTGATGTAATGATTATTCGGCAGGGTACACCGCGAACAGAGGTGGTTGCATTAGTCCACACAAACAAACCCCCACCAATTTTGTTTCTGCTACCTAGCTGTTACCCGCTCCTTTCACTGATCTCTGGTTCCGGTTACGTTAATTATTTATTCACAACATTTCTGCTATAATATTTTAAACGTTGAAAACAAAGCAAAAACAAGCATTATATGGTGGTCCGCAATGAGGCTAATCTCCTTACACATATGTAAGGTGAAAGCTTGGTGAAGTAAGTTATGTTAACCTTTCTTTAAGATGTTTGTCTGTTTTGATTTATTCCTGTGTAATACTAATTATTTTATGCAGACTCACAGTGTCCCATATGCAATGTGTTTTATGGGAATTCTGTACAACTCGATTATCACTTCTCCCATACCGACTTCTTTTTTTTGCGTTTTTGCCCATACCAGTCTGTAAACAATAACCGTTGAGACTGAGCAGGATTTATTCAACAAATTGTTTGTGGCTTTTCCTTTTTCATCTTAATGTTATAATAAATATTAGTTTAATATTTATAGATTCATTACTTTATTCGTTAATATGCTTTTAAAAATTATTGATTCATTCACGATTAAAATTATGATTATTAAATTTCAAAACGTCTAGCGAAGCGGGCGGGTAACATTTTTTATGAACCTACACATTTATGTAGTAGTATATATAAGGCAAATTGCGAAGTGTGCTCATAGTTACGTTACGGCTAGACAATTGGAGAACGATGCTTTATTGTGTTGGTTATTATTATAAGCTGACACGATGGCCCATTATTGCAGTGCACCCGTGTGTACGCAAATAGTTCACGGGGCGCGTGCTTGTGCAGGTCAGAGCTGACCGTTTTAGAGTACGAGACGACGAGAGATTACACGCCGGATGCGGCTCATGTTCCGTTCCTCGTTGCCGTCGGCCAGCTTGAGTATTTGAATACATTTTATACGTTTCTAATTGCAAACAGCTATTTCGGTTGCTCTAGTTCACAACAGCTAGTACAGATTTTGTTGTTACTGTTCGTGTAACATTTCTATTTTATGTTATTTTATTATTTCAAACATATTGTCTGAAATCCACCTGCAATAAGAGTCAGTACGTTACATAAGAAAATAAATCCACGAAACTTGATGCAATAGAGGTTCTAGCCCCACCCTCCTCCTCCAAACGGTCTGTTAAGTATTGCATGACGGACCTGTGCGTTTACATGAGATCTTCGAGATCTGACCCATAAGTGCCGTATGGCTGAAGATTTATAGTTGAGAAACCCGTATAACTCAAAATATGTTCACTGAGGTGTCGAATATGTTTTTGAAGATTTTCCATCGATTTACGGAACTTTTTTGCATCTTACATGCAAATTATTGTACGCACTGAATTAGTCTCGGAGAGCTTTAACGAACGAAAAACTAATTAAGAAAAGGAAAAATAGTATTCCTCTAGGGCCACTGTAACGTTGGCGACTTCCTGATGTGTGTTCGCGACGTTGACCACTTATCGTCGAGTGAATTCTGTGCTTTATCGTCTGCCATTCAGGCTATAAAAAATAAATAATATGCAAAAAAAATCCATAATTAATTTTAAGATGAAGAGGAAAAATGTTTTGCTCCGCGAGACGGTCAGCTAACAAAACTATTATGCAAAAACATAGTATGTATGCATAATCTTCAACAATAACTCGTCGTTTTTCCTCATACACAACTAATAAAATTACCCATATTAGTTACATTACGAAGACAGCTTGCGCTCGTGTTACTGTTATCCTGCATTAGGCTCTGAATTCGGCGTTATTAAAATCGAACTTATTAATATTTGCGTAAATTAAGTGCGAAGTCTAACTAAGAATAATAATAAAATAATAAGAAAATAAGTTGAATATGACATATCTACATTAAAATATACGTTTGGTGTGGAAATTCGGTGTGGTTAATGGTTGCAAGTGATATCTAGTAGCGAATGATCAAGACTGCTTCATGTTGAAGTCGGTCCACGATGTCAGTGTTGTTCGAACATCGCCGGCGTGGGTATAAAGCACCAAAGCTTCAGTACGCAGATGTCTCAGTGCCGCCGGGAGGAGTGACTATAAGTATTGGATTTTTTTAAGAGATTGGGGCTAGCTAGAGCACTTATGGCCTTCCTATTACGTCGTACGTGTAAATTGTGGAATGAACTTCCATAGGCGGGTCTCTAGAGCTATAATTTTAATTGAAAACAGTTACACTTACAATGAAGTGGCACAAACATAACGAGTGTCCAAATTTATGATTTTTCGCAATGTAAAGGATACCGGCAGACTAAAGGATAAAAAAGTCTTTAAAATAATATCAAATTTTCATTACTAGGTCAAAACTCCTTACAATGAAGGTTCTGAGCTTACTGCTTCTTAATTCGGTTTTTTTCATTAAGTAATTTAACAAATTTCAAAAAGCTTATATTGTACAAATATTTATATTAATTTTCCCCTTTTTTGGCGTTCCTTTAAATATGTCCATGAGTGTATTTATCTTAATCACGGAACTCCTCACTGTATCCGTCCTTAGACGCAATTAGCTCATAGTACTTTAAAATTCTATTAATACTGATTATCGGTTATTCATAGATAAATATTGCGTGAAGTAAAATTATATAATTGTATTTCTTAAATGTTGTTGTGTACTTATGCAAATATTTTGAGTTCGCTGACCTGACACACGCGGCGCACTGCATACCGCACGCATGCCAAATTAAGGAGCTGCGATTGGAAACTCGACGTCACCCCCACCCTCCGGACCTCGGTCTTAACAGATTTTCACTTTTTCCACAGTATTTAGTTACAACTACTTGTTAGAAAAATAAATACAATATTTCAACATAACATCAGAGTAATAACTTAACTACAAAAGGGTAGAATTGCATCGATAGCAATGGTGAATACTTTCATTGGTTAAATAAGCAATTTTCGGATATTTATCTTTTATGATATTAAGATCACGCTATGTTCATTCGATGCCTTTAATACAGTTTTTGCATATTTGGATTTCCTTCCTTCTGGTTCATTTCGTTTCATTTGGTTCTGCGTACAAGATTATATCATTATAATACACGAATGCTTCGTTCTTTGTCCTATATTTTCAATCAGTTCAGGTTCAGAATTTTGTTATTTTAATGTAAAATATACAAATATCAGTTATGCGAGGACCAGGTCATTGAATCGATGATCGAGATTTTTTTTGGAAACTGAAGGCTATAAGATCGTCGGTGACGCTGACACGAGATCTAGTCCCAGCGGGTCGTTATATGCGTCGGAATGACTGCTGTTTAACGCACCACCCTCGCCATAATAAAATAGATTATCAGAAAAAAGTATATTGAATAAGTCTTTCATTCATATCTATTTAAAAGCTTTGCGTAAATTTACGCATTGAAAAGTATTCGTCTGCTAGGTTTTTCTGGGCGGCTGCCAACCACATGTTCATACTTGTAGGTACTTGTATCTGTATCTCTCGCGTAAACGTTTTATATGTAATGATTCTTAATTTATACAGTTTATTAAAATAAATTCTAATGTTAATAAAGTTTTATACACACTTTGATAAACACTTCGAAAACCAAACTAGGACATCGCTTCAAAAAATCCCTATCGCGAGCGGTTCTGGAAGATGAAGCGGCAAGAAACTACCACGAGTTTTTTCAACTCACAATTGCAGGAAGATAAAGTGATTCGACTACCTAATAATATTAAACTCACATCCACGTAGTCTTGTCGCTAAAGTATAATATATCTATATTAATAACAAAACTATAATGGATCCGACTCTGTACATGGATTGATTTTTGGAAATTTTAATGTAGGCATACTTAGATATCGATATTGAAGGCTATACATTTTTTTTCTGTGTGAACACTGTACAACAAATAGAATTGAAGGCAAAAATTTTATATGTATCGAAGAAAATCTAAACACCGGTCACGTCTAGAGAACGATCAGGCCACGTGCGATCTTACTGTTAAAGTGCATTTATGAAGGCTTCACGGGTCACAGGTTCATGTATGAAGCCTTCGGAGCCTGGAATCTCCTTTGCCCTGTTCGTCATGCCGTGGGCCCCGCGTCACGGAGACTAGTAGTACATGAGTGTTGATTCTGCGTGACAGTCTGTATGTTTTGAAATATTATTATGTACCTATTTTGATAAAAAATTGAATGATTTAATGTTTACCTTCGCAGGAATTGCACCTAAATATGTTGTCACGCTTTCGTAAATGGACATTGCAATATCGGGTATCATTGATGATTTAATTCAGTGCTGTTTCGATGATATTAAACGATGCTTAATTGATTTGTGCATTACATTTGCTTTGTTTGATTTATTGTTTGGACCTCGGCGGACACAAATATTACATTTTGTAAACGACAATTTTAAATGTCTACAAGTTTGAATATATAATTTCATGTCATATCACATTTTTCCAACTTCTTTCCTCAGGGCTTCTATACGACAAATTTTTGCTTTTTAACCCACAAATGTAGGCTTTGCGTTGTCTGTCAGTGTTGAGAGATTCGTTGAGTAAAAACTTTACCGAGGTAACTTTAGTCAAAAACATTAAAAGACCTAGTCACAGTACAGATTGGATATATAAATTCACCTTCATTCACACTAGACACTCTTAGTTGTACGGGTCGAGTTGTGCTTTTTAGTCGGCTTCAGTACGGTGGTAGGTGGCGTCGTGTTGGATCGGATCATCTTTGTTATCATCGAGATTCACCTTGAAATTGTTTGTTTACAGAGGGCGCTGTAGAGCAAAATGACGTCGATCAACACTCCGACTTGAACCTCAGTGATGTGTGTAAGTATTTATACGTAGATACATATTTAAAATAAGTAAATAAATTTGACTGAATTATCTTTGTATTTTTGTTATTATTCTCCAGAGGTTAAAAGTTCGATGATTGTTTATGTTTAAAGTATATGATTAAATGATTTTGAATTCATATTCCACAATATGCACCTAGTCTTCCATCAATGCCCTTGAAAGCCAGTTTTTTTTTTTTTTTTATAAATGCGGTTTCGCCCAACTCCGTCGTATTAAACCGCCAAAGGTTTTGTCGACGAGGTACAACTGCTGCATCTGCTGCTGCAGCCACTATATCGCCAACAAATTATATAATCCCCATAATACATCCCCCATTTCGGCAATTTTTGCAAATTTAATGCGTTTACTTGAAAATAACTTTACAATGTCGTGCTTACATACTTTGTAATGTGTCGAGATTAAATGTCGATCGCTCCAGATCACAATCGTTGCATGTCGAATGCTAGTCGTAGAGATGTCGAACGCGACATCCCGAGAACAAGGAAATAACGTTTCAATAGACATTCGCCATGTTTTGTAGATATATGTCTATTCGACATAAATGTCTGCAATTCGAGAATTAGGACATCTCGATATTGACAGTTGTAACGCATCTATAATTTTTGCTTTCCCACGCTGCGCTCAAGGCTATTAATTTATGTAAACCCTGTCGTCCGAACGTGAGGGATTCCCCGCGACGCCACTCTACCAAGCGCGGTTACCATTTTGAGATTATTCGGATTTTGGATGTCGCGAGTAACAGATCAAATGAGTAACAAATCAACAACTCGAATGTTATAAGTGGCGCACCAACTAGTGGCCGTAATCCCCGAATCTTTGAAAAGTGTGTTTTTTTATTACGTCGTCGTCGAGTCTTATTAGCGGCGTCCCGCTGTCATATTTGTATTCGTACCTAGTAAGTACCTTTCAATATGCCGCGTAGTTAAGAAAACCCGTTCATTTGATTAAGTCTTTGGAAAGGGTTAAGCCGTTCGAGTGTTCCTCGTTCGTTTGGGTTAACTTTCGAGCAACTTAGCTAGTGATAAGCCTTTCGATCGGGTTAACCCTAACCAACCACGTACCAAAGTTACTCCATATCTTCGGAACCTTATTATATTAATCCATCAAATT
>PDGT01000179.1:13158-45519 GCA_003671415.1 Megathymus violae
CGAGGTGCGGCACGATTTTCTCCGTGACGAACGTGTGGTCGTGGTGCGAGAACGACACGAAGGCGTCGTACGCGTGTTCGTCTCTCTCGACGCGATCCGGACGCAGCAGCAGAGGCAGACACAGGTTGTGCTGCACCAGGAACCGCTGCAACATACGAATAGCTTCGGCTGCCTCAACTGCTTCGACCGTGTTCTCGATAGTGAAGTTCGACGGGAGATTTATATATTTTTTTTGTATTATACTTATACGGTTCATATACAAACATATTCGAGTAGTATAAAACCGACGGTCGGCTCATGCGATACCTTGATCCACAGCCGCGCGGCGGGTCTCGCCAGGCACGCCAGCACCAGCAGCGCCAGGAGCAGCACGGCGCCCAGCAGCGCGCTCAGCAGCACGCCGAGCGCCGCCCCCCCGCACGGCGCGCCCGCCCGCAGCGCCACCAGCGGCCGGCCGTCCGCGCACGTCACATTGTCCGCGTCGAGCTGCGCCGCGTGCGCCTGCAAACACACACATGCCGGATGAGCCATGCGGTCTAGTTACACTTGGGTATATCGTCTAGATCAAATCAATCGGTAACAATTCACGCGGCTTGCGACCACTGAAGGCGGGACCTGTGCGTGGCGGAACTCGAGTAAACCTTCCGTACCCCGAGAGGAACAACAACCCCACCACTAATAGGGGCAGTATAATATAGCCTTAGAAGTACCGAGGCTATTTACAGTCTCCATCGTACAAACGATACGATACGGGGCTTCCTATGCGGAAAAACGCCATCTAGTTTGAATCATGAGAACTAATATACTAATGGTTGGACAGTTATGCTTCTACAAAGATAACTTAAGGATGTAGTTTGAATAATGTAATGCTTAAAGGTCCAAATCTTCAAAAGGATCTTCAATCTTATACTTAAATGGAGACAATATCGTCTTACCGGTGTTTTACCGCAGATATAGCGAAGTTGTTCAGATTTATCTGGATAAACGAACAGGATCAACGTTTTCGAATGATTCGAATTCTTTCGAATCGTGTTTGGAAGCATATCAGCTCTTCACGGTCACATTTTTCAAGTTAATACAAAATACTATTTATTTTGTTATATCTATACCTTTACAATGTTGTTCAGTTAGTTAGCATGTCCCGCGTCACGTGTCACGTGTCACGGCAAATTTGTGTTGCGTTAGTGTGTGGTAACGGTTTAGCGATATCCCTCTACGTATACAATAACGTATGAGTTCGGTCAGAGACCATCTCCATACGGGAAGCCGAGATATATACAAATAATATGGAGCCGGTACAGATTGGATTACCGTGTGTCCGACGATGGAGCCGGTGCTACTGTTGCTGACGTCACCGCCGGGGTGTACGCGTGTGTCGGGGTGCACCTCCGGGACAGACGGATACCGATACTCGTGCGTTCTACTGAACTATGATCACGATTGAACTACGGCGAGGACGTTCGGTCGGTGCGTTTTGAAGATCGCGAAGTTCGTTATTATTATCATCATCTCACTACATTGCGAATACATACTTTAAGCTATATAAAATAAATTAAGTTCCACGACCCGATTCCCTGCGGTACATCGACGTGTGCCGTACGGAATGTTTTAATCTTCTAGCTACATAGAAATATTTTATTGGGAGTCGTGCCCCGCCCACCCGATGCGCGCTCTAACTAACCAGAGTCAATCTAAAGCTTGACCACCCGTGTTCGTTAGTCCGGCCAATTTGTGCAATATACTGGCCTGTAGCAGCGCGAGCGCCGCGCTCTGGGGACAGTCGCAGAGCAGCGGGTTGCCGCGCAGCAGCACCCGCCGTTCGCCCGCCAGCAGCGCGCTCCACGTCTTCGGCTCCAGCTGCGCGATCTGGTTCTCCCGCAGGTCCACCAGCTGAAGACGCAAGCGAACGTCACAATTCGGTCAAAACGCATACGCAATAAGGCGAGAGAAAGGTGTCTCACCGTGAGTTCGGACGGCAAGCTCCGCGGCACGCTCGAGATGTTGTTCCCGGCGACTAGGATCGCTCGCGGCGGCGGCAACGACGGCGCGGGCAGCGGCAACGCGCGCAGCCCCGCGCTCGCGCACCGCAGCACCGAGCGCTCACCGCTCACCGCGCACGCGCACCCCGCTACGCATTGCGCCTGAGCATACACGAATAATCATAGAGTTTAGCAATTTTCATTTCATTTCATTTTCAGTAATCTGCTGAGAACGAGCCCGTTCATTCCATACGTCATATCCGCCGGCTGCCAAGGTTTTATAATGTTCAATTTGTCCGACAAAAAGAAACTCCAAAATCATGTCGGATTCGAACGCGCGGAGCACACAACACGCTCTCTCCATAGCATGTTTGAGTGAAACGTAAGTGACGCCCACAGAGGCGCGGTGCCGTCAAACACGTCAGCTCCTTTTGATGTTAGCCAAATTCATAATTCATTTATTTACGTTAGATGTCTTTAAAGCTATATATCCAATGAAATACAACTTTTCCGACCAGTAGATTCGGAGTGAATAGGATACGTAGGTCGTGACGCACGTCACGTACACTGTGTATCAGCTCGGTACGCACCTCGGGCACGGGGCACTCCAGCAGCTCGAGCGGCACGGCGCGCACGGCGGCGGGGGGCGCGGCGCAGCGCAGCGCGGCGAGTGCGGGCGGCGCGTGCTGCGGCCGGTCGCGCAACGCGCGCGCGAACCAATAAAGGCGGCAGTCGCACGTCAGGCTGCCGTCAATCAGCACTCTCCCCGTCTGGTTTGCGAACGAAGATAACAATAAATATGTCGGTTCGGTCTGGAAGTTCGGTTGCACCGCTCGCTAGGGGAGCGGACGACGTAGCACGTTGTACGAAATAGTCGAGGACGGCGCAGACTACTCGTGCTCGTCGCACTCGATGCAGGATGTGAACGTGGGCGTGGACGACGCACGCCGCGAGCCGGGGCGGTGTTGAAGCACGCACCGTACGAGTGAGTACAATGAGGAATTTTCAGGATTTTATAAGTTTCAAATTTAGATATTCTTATTTTTATGGCCATGAATTTATCGCATTAGCTGCAGAAAACATTTGAAAGAAATTTTTATTTCAAGATACATTTATTTATTCGAACATACGTTTCAACCCCGGAATATACAGTGTTATTGATAGTATAAATAGTTTACCGCCGGACACCCCAGGGGCTCGAGTCGCGTAGCAACGAGTGAACTCGACGTTCGCAACACTCCTACAAAATCAGCGATTCTTTTATACGTTTAAAGCATCAGACATCTTCTAAATTTCGTGTTTTACCATTTAACCCACTCAGATGTTACACAGGCACACAGACACAACAACACCTCACCAGTGTATCATTATACGGTACAACCGTTAACGCCATCCAGCGTCGATCTGACATAACATCTAGTATCGTGTACTTATTAGAATGTCACTACGTATATATTGACTTTTTACAATAATTCAATACAAAAAGCACTTAATTTAATAAAACTTTTCCCTTTACTGAAGCTATTTCAAACATTAAAAAACTGTCCGTCCAGCCGGTCACGGGTCGGATACGCCTAATGAGCTCATGAACAGCATTTAATTGTTTTGATATAATTTGTTGCCGTGTAGTCACCGGGTGCGCGACGGACGCATCGGGCGCGGCGAGCGCGTGCTCGTAGTCGTCGCGCGCGTACGTCACCGTGCGCACGGGGTTGTTGCGCACGTCCAGCTCGCCGCGCGGCCACGTCGCCTCCCAGTACTGTAACACACACGCACACCTGACACTCCGACGGTAATTTTCTCATTAATTTATCACAAAAAAGTTAGCTTTAACATAAAATAAAAAGCGTGAGGTGCTTTCAACAACTAATATCCAGAACTTCACGCTTTTTTATGTTAAAGTTAACTTTTCTGTTAGTTACGTTATCTTATTTTGAATATATTCAAAAATTTGAGTGTACAGAATTAAAAGAAATTCCCTCTTTTTGTCTTTCCCTTTCTCTTGATCACAAGATCTCTTGATAAGATGACAACAAAATTGCGGGTTGTTTTAGACGCCAGTAGTGTAACCGACACTGCACTTTCTCTAAATGATATTTTACATACGGGCCCTAATTTATAAACAGTTCTTTTTTGTATACTACTAAATCTTCGTTTGTTTCCTGTGGCCATATCTGGCGACGTACGCCAAATGTACTTAGCCATTAAAGTACGAGATTCTGATAACAACTATCAGCGTATTTTATATCGTTTTAATCCTAATGAGTCTATAAAAGTGTTTCAATATAATCGTGTAACCTTTGGACTAAGATGTAGTCCATTCCTAGCACTGCGTACAGTGCAGCAACTTATAAATGGTGAGGGTAATAAGTTTATAGTCGCTAAAGTGGTAGCGTCACGGCACATCTATATGGATGATGTTGTAATTTCGGCAGTTAACGAGGACATAGCTATTGAAACAGTCCATGAATTAATTTCTCTGTTCAAAGCCGGGGGGGTTTCAATTATCAAAATGGTCGTCGAACTATTCACAAGTATTGGAGGGGATATCAGAATACCATTGTACAGTACCAGTTAGCACCGTACCGGTGAGTGCAATGAAAGACGAGTGAAGTAGTAGCGGTGAGTTTATTTGCGCGTCTGTCTCGCGCGGCAATTGTTTTTGCACTGAATGTCATGAAGTAATTTACAATAGAAAGTAGTGATGTACGTAACCGTACATATTTCTGAACCAAAAGAGAAGAAATAACATAAAAAATACAAAGATATTAACATACCATATAAAAGATACAAAAAAATAGATAGCTAAGTAAACAATAAATAAAAATAAAAGAATAATTAAAAAGAGATGAAATATAAAAGATAATCATGTCGTAAACAATTAAAAAACGTATTAATTAAAATCAAAGACGATGTCATTTTCTTGTTCTCGCCGAGGCTGTGGCTGAGGCGGTTCACGCTGTTCCAACGTCGCCAGTGACTCGTCGTTACGCAGATCCTTTGTTGACGAAGGTAACCCTTGAAGTTTAATGTTAGTAGGGCCGGATTGTTGTGAGGAAAGTGGTAGATCGAAACTCTCCTGTTTTGTGGATCTCTTCGGAGTGTGCTGCCTTTTACGACACCATCCTCGTTTTTTAGAAACCCATATCAATGTTGTAATAACCACGACTGCTACCAGGGCATAGCATAACGAGTATTGATGAATGTCGTGGTTTGTGATCGTCGATGGGAGTAGAATCTCGTTGTTTCTCTGTTGTTCCAGTAGCTCTCCGGCCATTTTTAAGTTCTTTTCTTCAGGTAGTAGTTGAAGTTGTGGTATTCGTTGCGAATTAAGCATAGAATTAATCGATTGCTCTACCTTAGGTGTCTTTGCCAAGTCTAAGTCCATGGTCGAGTCGCTATGGTATAGATTCTGAGCGTAGATGCTTAAACCTTTTGTTTGTATTACGCATCCCTGGTTTAAAGTGATAAGTGCAGACATGTTGAGTTGGTAAGATGCCACGTCGCCACCGCAGACGGTGCGTACTGCGCACGAGTCGCAGAAAACCACCAGCCAAGTGTTCGTTGAGTGTAATTCAAACCAGGCGGATTCACATTTCTTTCTTTTAATGTAACACGGCGTAGTTGCACCGTGGCTTAATAATTTAGCTTCACATGGTGCTTCCATGCTTGCTAGATTCCCAATTGGCAAGTTCAGAGTGCATACAAAGTTGTCTGTGCTTCTTTGTATGCATTGGTTCAGTCGTTCTTCATTTAAACTAGCGAAAGTGTTCTTTCTGAAGTTGACAGCGATGTATTTAAATGACACTTACATATGTATCGATTTCCTCTTGTTTTGTTTTCAGGGGTAACGGGATAGCTCGATAAAGAGTAAATTCTTCGTCGCGGGTCAACGGTATATGTATCTCATACATAAAATAGTTGTTGGTAACTCGAGCTTTTGCGTATAAAAGTTTGTATAATTCCTTTATCTGTTCTTCAATATTTTCCACAGGTAAGGTTAAGGTTTTCGGTAGTTTCCCCGAGATTTCTGTCAGCTGTTTCATCAAGTTGGCTGGAGTTAGGAGATGCACATCGATGTGACCTTTGTAGGCATCAATGAGAGCGTTAAAAAACATGTCTTGAATGCTTTTCAGGTTGGATAGCAGTAAGTGCGCTGTGAGCGACACAGAATTGAAGTAGTTGGTTCCCATGACGGTTCCAATCCTTGACTCAAGTTTAGCCAATCTCATGCCGGTGTCGTTCATAAACTTGTTGAGTAGATCAAATTGATACCGAATATTCTTGTCATTCTTTCTCATAATGTCATTTTCGAATTCAACGATAGTGGTTTGGTTTTTGAGGAGTTGTAAATGATATTTTTCATTACTCTGAATAGCTTGAATGTCTTGCTGGTATTTCTCTGCAAACCTTTGGTCCAAAATTCCAAATAAGCTGTTCGCGGCGTAGCCCACACCATCAATTAGACCGCGTTTTTTACGATCAGATAAATGTTTGTGTGGGGCGAGTAAGATGTCATTGCGGTAATTTAGTAGTTCCATTTCATGAAATAATTGTTGTATAGTGTTTTTACAATATCTTGGTTCCAGCTTCTGTCATAGGATTTTCACTTCTTCCAAAAAGGTTCCGAGATTTTGAGTGGATTGCCAATACATAGTTAAGTTGTAATATGTAAGTAAAATCCATTCATCGTGAATGAGTTGTATTTTCCCCCTTGTATCGTAGTAAATGGGACGCTCGCGGCCGAGGTTTGTAATGTGAGCGTTCTGTGTCATACTTCGAGTGACGTCAGTAGTGACGCAGTATGACCATCTTCTCCGGGGTGTACATCGATCACTCTCCCCATCGCCCATTTCCCTGGCGGAAGGTTGTTTTCCTTTACAAGGACAATGTCGCCAATGGCCATATTTTTAGTTGGTTTTTGCCATTTACTCCTAGCTTGAAGTTGAGTTAAATAGTCGTTTTACCACAGCTTCCAAAATCTTTGCATCATATGTTCAGTTAGTTGCCACCTTTGACGTAAGTTCAAGTTCCGTTCATCTTCATAGTTTGATAGTGGCAACGTCAACATAGGGCTTCCAGTTAAAAAGTGCCCTGGAGTCAAATAGCTATAGAATTCTTCTGGATCTTCTGTGAGTGGACATATCGGTCTAAAGTTCATGCATGCTTCTATTTTAGTTAGTAGAGTCGTAAACTCTTCGTACGTAAGCTTTTGATCACCCAAAATTCGATGCAGATGTTGCTTCATTGAACGTACTGCAGCTTCCCAAAGCCCGCCAGCGCTCGGCCACGCTGGAGCGTTGAAGTGCCATTCGATTTCCATTTTTACAATCTCGTCGAAAAACTCTGGAGGTAGTTCAGTTTTGAATAGTTCAAATTCGGTTTTTAGTACCTTTGAAGCTCCAATGAAGTTAGTGCCACAATGTGAATACATGTGCTTTGGTGTACCTCGTCTGGCGCACAATCTCTGGAGAGCGGCGATAAATGTATGAGTGCTCAAGTCCGATACAAGTTCAATATGGACCGCTTTTGTAGCCATGCACACAAAAATGGCAATGTATCCTTTACAAGTCTTCACTCCTCTTCCTTTATTTAGCTTGACATCCACGTGACCAGTGAAATCCACCCCTGTGTGAGTGAAGGGGCGTGAAGGAATTGCACGTTGCGGTGGTAGGTCTGCCATAAGTTGATAGTTATTTGTTGTTTTATAGCGTAAGCAACGTACACAATGACGTAATTGTGTCTTTACTGCTCGGTTCCCCCCTACGATCCAGTATCGCTGGCGAATAAAAGCGAGCGTAAGTCGCGCTCCGCCGTGAAGGGTTGTTGCGTGAGTTTCTTCAATTATAAGCTGCGTAAATTTTCCCTTTCGTGGTAATATGATCGGGTTTTTCATGCCTAAAGGTAAGTTTGTTTTATTTAGGCGACCCCCGACTCGTATGATTCCATCTTCATCCAAATAAGGGTACAATTTATAGATGAGACTCTTCGTGTTCAGAAATTGTTTTTTAGTAAGTGAGTTGTATTCCATTTCAAATTCCTTCCTTTGTATAAAACGAATAATCAATTTATTAGCTACGAGTAATTCGCTTGCAGTCAGGTAAGTGCCTAACGCCATTTGGTAACTAGCAGTGTCAGGTTTTACAGCTGTTGAATTGTTTCTAATGTTTTTGATGAATCGCATAATCCAAGCGACGATGCGTTTTACCCGTGTCAATGAACTGCATTTATTCATTATGTTGACAATGATGTTATCATTATTTTGTTCTAGGGTTGTCACTTTCCCCTTTTTCTCGATGTTACTTGTAAATAGGCAGTTTATGGGTTCTTTATCATAAGTTGTCATGAAAGTTTTTAATATTTCTGGGCCGTTCCACCATAGATTGAGATTCAATAGATTTTTCGGATCCACACCTCTAGTTGCACAGTCTGCAGGATTACTCTTCGATTCGATATAAGACCATTGTCTAGGCGGAATCACTTGCTTTATTTTCTTCACCCTATTTTCAACATATCTCTCCCATTTAGTTTCTTCTCCCTGTAGCCATGCCAAGACAACCTTTGAGTCGCTCCATGCCCATATCGTGAGAATGTAATCATTCAATGATTGTTTCGCTTTTTCCATTAATAGCGACAATAGTAGAGCACCACATAATTCCAAACGTGGCAGAGTAATCTTTTGTGCCAGAGGGGCAACCCTAGTTTTTGCCGTAAGTAAATTCACCACTGGTTCTCCGTTTTCATTAATGACGCGAGTGTACACGATACACGCGTAAGCCTTTTCGCTTGCATCGCAGAAACCATATAAGTCAATAAACTTTTTAGTGCCACCAATCCATCTATTTCTTTTTTATACTTTTTAAGACAGATATTTGTTCTCTCAGTTTTAGCCAGTCATTTTGAATTTTTGCAGGTAATTGTTCATCCCATCCTAGATTCAGTTCCCACACTCGTTGAAAGATGATTTTCGCAGTTATAGTTACTGGAGAAAGCCACCCCAGTGGATCGTAGAGTTGCGACATTTCAGAGAGAAGGATGCGTTTAGTTAATGGTTTCATTGACGTGTTCTTTATATTCCAGTTAAATATGAATGCGTCCAAGTTAGGATTCCATCCAAGGCCGAGAGTGTTAGTGGTGCTTTCTTGTTTGAAATCAAAGGTATTATTAGTTGAAATTTGATCTTCGGTTAGATTTTCAAGTAGCTCTGGACAGTTAGACGACCATTTGCGTAAATTAAAACCTCCTCCTTTTAGTAATCGAATCAATGTAGTTTGTAGTTCCTTCGCTCCTTCTAGAGAATTATAGCCGCTTATTAAGTCATCTACATAGAACTCGTTTTTCAATGTATCGGCTGCGGCCGGGTATTTGTGCCCGTCGTCCATCGCCAGCTGTTTGAGCGTCCGCATTGCTAGCCACGGCGCGATTTTGTGCCGTAGGTTAATGTGCGTAGAGTGTATTCTTGTAATGTTTCGGTCGAAGAAGGACGCCAAATAATTTTTTGAAGATGTTGTTGATCTGCAGATATCCAGATGCATCTGTACATCTTTTCTATGTCAGCCGTGAAGGCATATTTGTATGACCTCCACTTTAAAATTAGACTTTGAATATCCTTTTGTAAGTTAGGTCCTTTTTCCATTAAGTCATTTAAACTCTTCCAGCTTGAAGTCTTACTAGAGGCGTTAAATACTACTCTCAGTTTTGTGGTAATTGAATTTTCCCGCAGGACGCCGTGATGTGGCAGATAGCATTCTTGACTTTTACTAGCCTTTGATATCGGAGAAGAGGGCTTCATATGTTGTAGATTAGAGTATTCGTTTATGAAGTTCTTGTACATAATAGACAGTTTTGTATTTTTTGCTAGACGTTTTTCTAGTTGCAAATATTGTGAGACGGCAGTTGGCTTCGATTTTCCGAGTTGACTTTCAAAGTTTTCTTTCATTGGCATTTTAACTATGTATTTTCCATCCGAGCCTCGTTTAGTAGTTTTATTGTAGTAGTTTTCACAGTGATCATCCTTATTTATGTCTTCGACTCCTTGAGTAATATCTTCATTGTCCCAGTATTTAGATATATCAGCGAGATCAATGATGGCCAGGTGACAGTTTAATGTTTGAAGTTTTCCACACAGAATCCAACCTAATTGTGTCTGTTGGGCGACTGGTGAGTGCTGATCACCTTTAAGCACCCCATGCATAATAATCTCAGCGTACACATCAGCCGAGAAGAGTAAGTCGACTGTGCTGCTGATATTGAAGTCAGGGTCACCGAGTTTTAAGTTCTGTAGGTGTGGCCAGTTAGCCTTCGGGAACGTGCAGTTAGGTATGTTGTTGATTAGCTTCTTCATTACCAGCGCTTGAGTGTTGAAAGTATAGTCATTATGTATTGACTTGCACGTTAGTTGAACGCAACCCTTGCAGTCCCCAGAAACAGATCCTACTCCAGACACTGTAGCATTAAATTTGTTTCGCGGTAGTCGAAGTAGTTGCGCCGCATTCTCTGTTATTAAATTCACTTGGGAGCCCTGGTCGAGTAGAGCTCGTAGAGTTATAAAGGTGCCATCCCTAGCCTTTATTTTTACTTGGACCGTAGTTAATAGTACTTCCATGTCGTTGGTAATTCAATGATTAGAACCTTGCTGCATAGAAGTTGAAGGTTGATTTATATTATTTGGGACATACGCCTTTTTTGTATTATGCAGTAACGTATGATGTTTTGAATTACATTCTTTACAAGTTTTTCGTGAGTTACATTCTGTGTTTTCGTGGCGGTATAAACAATTTTTGCAAACTTTCAATTTTGCGACGATATTGTTGCGTTGCGTAATATCCATGTCGACAAATTTTGCACATTGCATTAAAACGTGATTGCCGTCACATAATGGGCAATTTCCAAATGCAGTAAAGAAGGTCTTTGAGTAGTCTCTATTATCTTTCTATAAGGTTGATTTCTTCGGCAAGTTATGCTTTTCATTGTTTGTCGGTTTATTGAACTGCATGTTACTAATCTGCCTTTGCGAATTATTGTTAGTAACATTGTGGCGATTTTTTATGGTTTCGAAGGCCATGAACTTGCTTTCCAAAAATGTCAAAAATTCTGTTAAGTCAGGCAGTTCTCGATTGATCTGAACCTCTTTTGAGTACTCGTGGAAAGTAACAGTATCCAATTTTTGTGACATATAATGCACAATCATTGGACCCCAGCTTGTCACGTCCACTTCCATGTTAGCGAGTCCGTTTAGACTTTCAGTTATGACATCGTGTAGTTTCTTTAAGTTGTATGTATTGGGATACTGAATCACGGGTAACTGCTGCATGGCGTTTAAGAAGGATGTAAACTGCAGACGCCGATTGTCATATCGATGAGAGAGTATTTCCCAACAGGAATCATAGTTTTCCGCGCTGACAGTCAGATGTTGAACTAGACGTTCCGCTTCACCCTTTAACTTTGTTTTTAAATGTTGCATTTTTTGCGATTTTGATATAGTAGGATTTTTGTGTATAGTCTCAAGAAATAAGTTTTTGAAAGAAATCCAGTGAATGTAGTCCCCGTGGAAGTCTTGTATGTCGATTTTCGGAGCCGCTTGCTGATAGTGGATGTTGGACCATATCTTGTTGTTTAGTTGTTTACGCAAGGTGTCGTATTTCTTTTCTATAGCATCAAATTTAACGGCGTAGTCTTGGTTTAAGCTTGAAGTCTTTAAAATATCTTCTAATTCCCAGTGCAGCTTGTCAATAGGATCCCATTTTCATTTCAGGGTTGCAAGATGATCTTCTAGTTCCCATTTTTCAGTTATCAGTTCAATTTTAATTTTTGACATTGCTCTTTCCAGTGCTTTAAAGTTACACCTCTGACGGCTCACCAGTTGCTGCATTTTTTCGTCAGGTTCATCTTCTAATATCCCCGAAAGATCGAAATCCACGTTTGGTTCCAAATATTCTTTTCACTCCTTCTTTTGATGAGATATCAATAAGCTCATGATATTAGCTTTAGTAGTTTCGTAAAGTTTAGTTTTCCCGTAGACGTTAGTAGTGAAGTAACTAATTTTTTCTTTATCTTCAGTAGTACGTACTAGTGTTTCATTTCTTTCGTGGAAATCCATCCATTGTGTTTCCAAGCTTGAAAGTCGTGAGTTTAAGTAATCGACAGTTTTTCTATTGATGCTGTCTTTCTTATAATTGGTGCACAGAGTTTTGATATTTTCGAAGCATTCTACTTGCTTGGTAAGTAAATCCATAGTTAGTTCGTTGGTTAGTTTGAAGTTCCAAGGTGTTGGTTCAGGACACGAAGACAGGCAGTAGTTTCCGCTTAAATCTTCTTTTTCTTCAAGCGTAATTCGTCGTTCCTCGCAGTTTACGATTGAACTTCGTTGACACTTGAAGGTCCTTAGCACTTAATACATCCGCGACCCGCTATTACGAAATAGGCGCCTTCTCAATTATCCTGGGGAGACCCGCTTGTGGGAGGCCAGGTAACCGATTCGCTATCGTAACTTAAGGTCACAAAATACACTAAGTGAAACGATCGAAGGACCATTAAAAATGTACAGTACCAGTTAGCACCGTACCGGTGAGTGCAATGAAAGACGAGTGAAGTAGTAGTGGTGAGTTTATTTGCGCGTCTGTCTCGCGCGGCAATTGTTTTTGCACTGAATGTCATGAAGTAATTTACAATAGAAAGTAGTGATGTACGTAACCGTACAACCATTTATCGGAAAGTGTATGATTTGATGATGATGATACAACTCTTAAAATATTAGGGCTTCGCTGGTATCCCAAAGAGGATGTATTTTCCTTTCAAGTAACGCCCGACGAACGTTGCTGTACAAAACGTCATATATTATCGTGCATTGCCAGATTATACGATGTATTAGGCCTAGTTGCCCCAGTTGTTCTTTTTGCAAAACTTTTAATCAAGGATTTGTGGGTTGCCAAAATCGCTTGGGATACTGTCCCTCCAAAATCTATTGTTCAAGGGTGGGATGGATCAGTTCCAAAAGGAACTTCCTTTAATATCTCAACTTAAATTTCCACGTCACAGGTGTAGTGATGAATTGTCTTTAACTATACTTGGCTTTGCCGATGCTAGTGAAAGGGCTTACGGAGGTGTAGTATACGCTTATGTAAGGGCACCAGATGGTTACTCTTCTATTAATTTGATTTGCGCGAAGTCAAAGGTTTCACCGTTGAAAATTGTGTCATTGGCTCGGTTGGACTTATGTGCTTCGTCGTTGTTGGCTCAGCTTTTTGATAAGGTTGTCAAGACGTATTCACCGAGGTATCATATCCAATTAGTTTTTGCATTTTCAGATTCGATTGTAGCATTAAGTCGGGTTCATCCCGAACCCTATCGGTGGAAAACATTCGTTACCAACCGTGTTGCTAAAATTCATGAGTATTTAAGCAGTGATCATTTCTATTATGTTAAGGGAATAGAAAATCCTAGTGATTGTCTTTTTAGAGGTTTAACACCTCTACAACTAATTACACATTCTCTTTGGTTAAAGGGTCCTCCTTGGGTAAGTTTACCGAGAGAATCGTGGTCAATAAGACCATTCTGCGTATCACAAGAACCATTACCAGAAGCAAAGCCAGTTGTTCTGATCGCTGTAAACACCACAAATAAAAGTATATTATATCAAGTGTCACGTAAATTTTCTTCGTGGATCAAATATAGTATATTATATCAAGTGTCACGTAAATTTTCTTCATGGATCAAATATGTTCGTTCAGTGGCTTATATTCTTAAATTCATTAAAAATCTTCCTAAAGGTCCCATTACTGCGATAGACTTAGATACCTCTGAAAGGATGATTCTTGGTGTCTTACAACAAGAATATTTTTCTCGAGAGATCGCTGATATGAAGGCGGGTAGATCGGTCTCAGATCTCATAAAACAATTAAAACCGTTTATGGACGACGGTATAATTTGGGTAGGTGGTCGTTTGGATAATTCGAACGAGGACTATGATTACAAGCATCAAATATTATTGCCTCGTCGCGATCATATCGTTGAAATACTTATTGATCACTATCATCGTAAAAATTGTCATTGTGGACCTGAAATGCTCATATCCATTCTTAGACAGCGGTATTGGATTATTATTGCTCGGCGTATTATTCATCAGAGAATTCGAAAATGTAACAGTTGCTTTCGATTCAAACCAAGCCCTACGTATCTTTTAATTGCAGATTTGGCTGCTACTAGAGTAAATTTAGTTGAAAAACCTTTCACATATACCGGTTGTGATTATGCTGGACCTCTACCTTATACTCCTCAACGCCGCCGTGGTGTTAAAAGCCAAAAGGCTTACATTTGTATTTTTTCATATCTTACTACGCGAGCAGTTCACGTTGAACTCGCAACTGATCTGAGTACTGCTAGTTTTTTATCCGCATTTAAACGTTTCCTTTCACGTCGAGGTCCTATAAAGGTTGTCCATTCTGATAATGGTACCAATTTCATTGGAACTAAGTCTTACTTGCGGGATTTGCATAGATTTTTGTCTGTTGAATACAAACAACATTGGGAAGAGGAACTAGCTAATAGTCGTATTACTTGGAAAACGATTTGTCCCAGTGCCCCACATCATGGCGGTGGCTGGGAAAGTGTAGTAAAGGGCTTTAAAACTCACCGATTTAGAACTATTGGGGCTCAAATCCTTTCATATGAAGAATTACTTACAGTTTTAACGCAAGTGGAAGCTCTTTTAAACTCACGGCCTTTATGTACTCTAAGTTCAGACCCTTCCGAGCCTACAGCGTTAACACCAGCTCATTTTCTTAACATTCGACCATTGAATTATCTGCCCGCGGCTGATATGGACAATACTTCAGATCATCTGTTACGGCGGCATGAATTAATAGATAAAATTGTCAGCCCTTTTGGAACAGATGGAAAAATGAATATTTACATACATTGCAAGCACGTGCATTTGCGTGGAACACTCCATCTCTGCCTATCCAAGAGGGAAATGTAGTTGTTTTGATGCAAGAAAATGTAATGCCATTGCACTGGCCATTAGGTGTCATAGTTAAACTTCTTCCTGGTAAGGATGGTACAGTGCGTACCGCTAGTGTTAAAACTAAGATGGGAAATTATCAACGCCCAGTTGTTAAATTATGCCCACTTCCTACACAATAAGGTTTGCAGTTTCTAAATTATGTAGTTAGTACTTTAATTTAGCAGATAATTGTATTTTTTCTGTCGCTCTTCAATTGTTTGTAAAGCATTTCGAAGGACAAGTCCTTCAATGCCGGGAGAAACGGTAACGCTAGTTAATTTATTCGTAGTTATTTTTGTTTATGTCAACGCCTAATCACTTGTCTGTGGAATTAACGCAAGCCTGTACACGAATTGCCTGTTATCTGTGGTCTATGAATGCCCCTGTCTTTGCTAACCGTTACAGAAAATAGCAAGCTGCGAACAAAAGTCACACGGAAATTGAAGAGTTTTTTTTTGAAGCGTTTTTTTTCTGCGCGCCTACCGGTTTTTTCATATCTTTATTTAAAAGGAAGCTGAGCTCAGGAGAAAGAGAACGTATCGTTACCGCGGGTGACGTTCTAGAAGATTCGGCAAGTACTTGGGTGAGCAATTCAAACTTATTTTATAGACAAGTCGGCTTCATATTTTAAACTTTACAGTCCACAACCAGCGATACCAACATTATTTTAAATTTTTTAGTTCATTCGCTACAGAAGCGTATTTCTTTAGTTTTTTTGAACTGTAATTTATTTTTATTTTTTACTTCATATTTCTACGAAAGCGTGTTTTTAGTTTTTTAAACTACAATTAGGCCAAAAGCTATATAACATAACATATAACTATATAACAGAAATATGGAATCACAGCAGAAACCGAGAAGACCAATGTAAATCATAGTAGATTATAAGACGGTAACAATAAATAATATATATGTATAGATATCGCAGCTCGCTCGCGGCGGCTCACCCCCAGCTCGGTGACGCCGTTGTCGCGCAGGTCGAGCTCGAGCAGCGCGGGCAGCGCAGCCGCGTCGCGCCAGTCTCGGCACACGCGCGTCACGCCCGCGCGCCGCAGCCGCAACGAGCGCAGCGCGCGCAGCGCCCGCAGCCGCGACACGTCTGCCAACGTTACGTATTACAGTTCCTATCACCCGACTAAGTCCAGACGGTAATCGGGCATAATAAAAACATTTTAACCTGTATGGCTAGCTAGCGCCCTCCTAGAATAACGATATGGACGTTTTTACTAGTCGGACGCCGCCCGGGGGCCGGTGACGGTGCATAATAAGCGAAGTGAGTATTGTTTATATGATCATGAAACAATTCCCGCTTCGTCGTTCTTCCGTCGAACTACTCGACGTACGGCGGATATTCATCCTTACGTGAGAACGGACCGCCTGTACGGACGGCGTAGTTTGCGTAGTCGTTCATTGTACGCACTGCAAAGGACTGGAATAACTTTCCCGCGTAGGTGTTCCCGGCGGTAGTTACGATGTGGGAGTCTTCGAAAGGAGAGTGGCTTTTATAAGTTAGTGCGTTCAACATCTTATACTTCATCACCGCTTACTATCATCCTAAGCGTATCACGAAACGTTACCAGTATACCGCTGACCCCCGACCACTTCACGAAGCTACATTTTATACTTATTATTTGTACCTAGCTGACTCGGGTGTATGACGCTGCGTAAGAAATCTATGTGCCACGTCCCTGCGGCGGTCGCCCCGGGATTAGTAGATATATTTATGTAGAGAACAGTTAGTGTTCCGCACCGTTGGGCCCGTAGTTGTCGGCGGTGCTGCACAGGTCGCCGAGCGGGTTGCCGGAGAGCGTCAGGTGCTGTAGCGCCGCGAACGGCTCGAGGGCGACGAGCGCGCCCGCTCGCAATGCGTTGCTGCCGAGGTTCAGGCGCTCCAGCTGCAGGTTCGCGGAGAACAGCCCGCTGCCGAAATAGCGGCAAATGGATTGTAAAGCGAGCGAAAATATATCTTTAATTTTTCGAACCAATCACTCCGTTCGCAATCGCGGCTCACCTCGGTAAGTCCCGTAGGTCGTTGGCGGAGAGGTCGAGGTCGCGCAGGGCCCGTGCGTACCGCAGCAGGTCACGAGTCGGCACCGACGGCGAGTGCGTCGCCGACAAGAGCGTCAGTGCAGCGACGCCGCGCAGCGCGCCCGGCGGCAGGGCGCTGCGACGCAAGCGCAGCTCCCGCAGCCGCGCGCACTGCGCCCAGCCCGCCGCGGGCAACGTGTGCGCTCCCACCACGGTGAGCCGGAGCAGCGCGCTACAATTGCCGCCGATCGACGTCAAGCTGACACACAGAGATGGTGCATGTTGAGATATCAGAACCATGCGGAGATGTGCACAGAGCAACTGTCATAGGACGATTATAGATAGGGACTCGACATATTTATGTGGAAATTGTTGTCCCACTGGGATAAACATATTATACATAATAATATTCTTTCGTAACTACATGCATGTATAAATATCGCGCACCAAATTGTTTTTATTGATAACACTTGTCAATAGCTTATAAACAAAAAATAAATAAATTGTAAAAAATTATAAATAATAATAAATAGACCACAAAATGGTACTGAATTGATGTGTACACAATGTACATTCATATATACATGTATATATATAGGTTAATCTCGTGAACGACCAATATTTTGTATAACATTTTCGGAGTTTTTGAAATATTTGCCCGTTCTCCGTTACACTCCTATTTTATTCAGTATCTAGTAATCCGCTCATTTCCCGGGTAAAAAAAGCATCCTAGATTATGATTAATATTGTAAAGCTACTAACACACCGATTATCACCCAAATCTGTTCAGTGATTTAAGTGTGATGCGTGGTCAGACAAACAGACAGACATACAAAAATATGTTGACTTCTATATCGATAACAAAAGCTAAAGAATAAATGGGTGCGAGGGTAGTGATGACTCAGTCCACGTGCGACAGTGGCCCGTGTACCAAGTCGCAGCCGCGGCCGCCGCCGGCCGGCGATCAATACAACGTATACACGTTTATTGAGCACTGTTGTTGTATAGAATGAACAAATTCCGATTTAAACTTCACCGGTTTTAGGGAGGTTCAGTTACTTTCAACTTAAAAAGCTCACTTCATATTGAGTAAGGTAGCGTTCTCCAGTGCCGGTCCCGCCACCAAGGTATCGACGAGCGGCGCGGCCAGCTGGAGCTCGGCCAGCGCGGGCGCGGCGGTCAGGTCGGGGGGAGCGGCGAGTTCTGCGTCCCGCAGTTGCAGGCGGCGCAGCGCCGGCAGCCGCAGGAGAGCGGCGTCCGGCAGCGCCGTCAGCGCGCACTCGCTCAACCATAGCGACTTCAGGCCGGGCGGCAGGGCCAGCAGTGCCGCGGACGACAGCCGCACGCGGCTCAGCCGCAGGTCGGACAGTTGCGGCAGGGCCGAGAGGAAGTCCGCAGTAGAGGATAGCGTGCCGTTCGCCTCCACCTAAAATGGGACGCAAGCGCCGGTGGGACTTCAGTATAGCCAGCGATACTGAAGTCTATCAGTGGACAATTTTAAACTTGACTATTCGATTATGTTCTTGGTGACTTTGTTACAGAGTGTTACACATTCATTCTTAGGTCCGAGCCGACCTCCCCTGCTCCGGTGAAAAAGAACCTTAAAATGAAAAAGCCGGGGTTTTATTGAGAAGATGGGGAAAGGACAGATTGCAAATGAATCGAGAGTAGGATAGGTTATACAAGGAAGAAGAATAAGATTAACTATTATTAAAATAATATTATTTTAATGTTTCTAACAGTCGGTGCACCCATGCTGAACCACGAACAGCGATATAGCGAACAGTTCCTCCTATTATAGTTGTTTAATCCCCACGGTAGTCGTGAGTGATGTTTCGAAGAAGAAACTATCTGTTGCAGAACCTGCACACTATCACTCGCTGCATAAATAAATTACTGACATCGAATCAAGTAACCTTGAGCGCGCGCACTGTTAAGCCGGCGAGCTGGGCCGCGGTCAACACAGTCGACGGGCCCGGTGGGTCGACCAGCTCGAGCGACTCGAGCGGCTCGACGCGCAGCCGGCCGAGTGCGCGCGCCAGCCCGTGCAGCGGCAGCGAACACTGCTGCAAGATTACGTGCAGAAAGCTAGTCGGCTCCTCGAAGCGCGGCAGATTCGTGCTCTCGAGACTTACGTTTTGCGGACACTTGAGTTTGAAGGAATTTACTTCTGTGTAACTCACTTCCAGCCTTTTACCTTGAAACAAAGAAACGTGTTATCTCACAATAGTAACCGATGTTTTGACGTGCTCTAAGTGCTAAAGTGCTCAACAACTATTTGTCACTAGTGGTCCATCATACAGAAACATTTTTAATTTGACTACTGTAAATCACACACCCCTATGTCGACTCAGTCATATACAAATGAGATGTTCCAAATCACAGTAATATATTTACTGTCAATGTATGTCGGGCCTTAAATAATGTATACCTATGTTCATCCGGGTATAATTGTTCAACCCAAAGTCGGGGTGAACTAACATCGCAACGAGCCGTAACCCTGAAGACTCGACTAAATTTTGCAGGACTCACAGCGCTAAAAGACTCGAAAGTTTTAAAGTCAAGACATGTTTGAGTCATTTAAAAGCGACTAGAGCCTAACACAGGACTTTTTTTATTAAAAAAAAAAGGTTGATCATGCTAACTTAAAATTAAAATGAGGGTTGAGTAACTATGTCTAATAAAAATTTATTCGGATAAGACCAAATGATAAGACAAACCAGCAAAACTCACTGGAAAGTATAGATGTGAAGATGAATTAGACGTGTAACGCGGGATTTATTTCCCAGTTTTATTTTTTGGTTTAATTAGACCGCGGGGACCCTAAAATCACGAGATGGCTTCGCCGATGTTCAGCCAATCATGAGCTTAGAGGACTCGCCGGACATATCGCGCATGCGCCTTGCTGGATTTTGCTAGCCGGTCGATCCCCGTTTACAGACGAAATGAAAAAACTAAAGGAGTCACGTATTAGGAGCGCATACGATCGCATCTTCCGCTTACTAACGCTGAACGGCTACTTTTCTTGTTATGTGTATATTTTCAGTATCTTAAATATTAGAATAAAGTTTTTTTATAACAATATAAAAAGTGTTGTTATACTTTTTATTTTAAACTCTTAAGGTGTTCATATTTTAGTAAATGTGACTGTAATTAGTCCCGGATAGCTTACTGTAATGTTGTTTATCAGCTAAACCTATATTTAGGTACATCAATTTACTTAGAATTGTGGTTTTCCTGTGCGAAATAATAATTTTACGAATCAATACATGGTAAACTATTGTTTTATAAAGTAGACAATTTAGAATTCAATTTCATAATTGAAGTAGAATCTATTTAGACAAGTAATAAATTATATTTCTAGGTTAAATGTCTGAATGTGTGAATACTATTGATTGAGAGGAAAAGAAATTACATATTTAACATAACAACTATGTTTACCTTACATTCCATGGATTAAATTGGTTCTTAAGATTGTGATGTGCAAATCTGGGGCGAAGCGCGTGCGTCGCGACCGAGTATCCTTTAGCGCGTTTTTTTATCCTATTCACACCGCTTTATTTTTTATCCTATTCGCATCGTCGGCTCACTGTTCCTGCTTCCTGCACGGAAAAAGGTATCGCGGGCAGTGCCGCCAATCGCGGGGAAATTCCCTGATTTGCGGGGAATTGAGGGTTAGCGCGGGGAGAGCATGGGGAATGACATAAATCTATTTCATATCAGGTAATACTTACAACTAAATAATCACGTTCGGACTTGGCAAATACAGCTCGACACTACTAGCATCATGTTGAATGACAACACCACTCAAATGCCTGCTCAACTGTCATTTGTACACGATTTTGTGTTTTCTACACCATCGTTAATTCATTTTTAATGTTTGTCGAATTTTTAAATTGGTGTGTACGGTTGAAATTTTCTATAAAATTATTCACAAGCGGTTAAAAAGGGCAGGTATTGTTAAACAATATAAAAAAAATTAAAGTCAATTCCTACATAGGTCCACATAGAACAATTTTATTTCAGTTACTTTTTATCAAATGATTACATTTAAACCAATTTTATATAAAACAGTGTTTTTATTCCAAAAAAGTCATATCAGGGAATTTGTGGAGAATGAATTAGAAGCGGGGAATTGCCCTGAAGTGACACGGGGAATCGAGAAATTTTTATTGACAACACTGATCGCGGGCTAGCTCGCCGCCCGCGTCGATGTATATTAATCTGCCTTGACGGACTTTCCCGCTAAGCGGCGTAATATGCCTAATAAGTAATTTAATGTTACACATATCATTTTATAGAGACACAGGGCTGATCATGAATCAGGTGATGAAGAATATTATACAAATGAAATAGGAACTTCACGTATATTTCGAATTTTACAATATTTCATTTCATTGTATGTGGTAGACATACTTTCAAAAATGTAAAAGAAATATTGGCTGTAATTTTTTTCATTAAAATTGCATATACTTTTCTGTATTTCACAAATTATAAAAAAAAAGTTAAAGGATATTGTTCTTTTCTATGGATTGTAATACCACGAAATAAAGACAGGGTTACATTATATAATTTTTTTCTGATTTCTAAATCATATTTGTAACCAAAATTATCCAACACAATCGGATAATCTGAAATAATTTCATATCCGTAATCTGTATCCTGATTCAAAATTTCATATCCATAACATCCATCCTGTAAATGTAAGTTTAATTACTAGAGTTCTACATGAGAAGGAATCCTTTTCATAGATCATAATAAAGGACTCTAATGCATAAAGAGACTTGAACTCATATGCAACACTTGTGAGCTCAAAAAGAATTTAGTTCTCTTTTAGCCTATTGTAATGAGTTAAGTATTGTAAATTCATTATCACAGTCATTTATATAGGACTGAAAGTATTCACAGAGGAATAAACTTATAAACGGAGACTGAAGATGGCCGCAAAGTAGATTAATACCAATTTATGCTATTTCCACAAAATAATACCGGATACTGTAGATATTGACAGTTTAAAATCAAATCATGAATTTTTTTGACATATATATTATTAGCAAAATACAAAAATCTTGTGTTGAACATGAAATATTTATTTTTCATGATATGACAATATTTTTAATGTTTGGATGATGAATTACAAAAACCAACTCCGCAATAAAGATTCTGGCGATTGATAATTAAATCAAAATTAACAAACATCACAGATATAAAGTGATACTTTACTTATTTCTCACAGTAACTCCATAAAGAAGTAACTAATAAATCTTATGTCCTTTAACACTAAGGTTTTTGCTTCAACAGCTCTAATTCATAAAATCATGGGGAGTCAATTAGTGATTGTGTAACTCAACTGAATGACTCAACCAACTGTGGTCAAAACAATGGTTCATAGCTTCACTAGGATCCAATAAGTAGTCAAATCAATGAAATGTATAATTAATAACTGCAATTAGTAGTCTTCAGCTGATACTATTGAACCAAGAAAGTATTGTCTGAATTGAACATTAACAATAAATTTATTTTGGGTGTGGTTTAATGATAATTACTGCCATAATTTTATTTTCGAAAACTGTTTCCTACTAATTACATTATTATTTATATTAATTGGTCTAATTATCTATTTATGGTTTAACCCAGCCATTAAAAAATCTACTGCATATATTTTAAATTAACTTAAAGTTACCATAATTGAACACTGTAAACTGTCACAGACTGCTAAATTGTTGTGGATGAAGTTGCTGGCAATTACTATAATATGTTGATCTCACCCTCTATTAGGTAAAAATAGTCTCCGGTGACATTATACTGCTCTTCGCAGGCGGAGAGTGGTGGGCAGCGCGGGCCCACGGCTGCGGCGTGATGCAGCAGTAGCGACTGCACCAGAACGCGGATAAGAACCAGCAGCGGAACGCCGCCGGGCCCCCTAGCTCTATGCGCCATGCACCTTAACCGCTTGCCTTCTATTTACACTATATATAACTTTAGTGGTACCGACGTCTGAACCACTGAAGGACTTTGTGTCGAAGCGAACCGTTTTCCTCCTTTGTATTTCGCTCGCATCACATCAAAAACAACATTCACGTATCAATCAACTGAGTAAACTTATGTTTAATTTTAAAATACCACTTATCTGTGCCACATTCGTTGTTTATATATAAAATGCTCTAACTCGAAATTTAAAAACAATCAAATTTTGAATAAATAGTAAATAATCCAATTTGCAAACACATTACACGTGTACAGTACAGTACAGAACTCACAAACCAGGTAATATACATCTTAATTATATACAAATAAAGTAGATATAACTTAAAAGTTTCGAAAATAAAATAAACATTTGAATTTTATCATATCCAACAACTCGACGCAACTCGACGTGTATCTACGCACCCAGAAATCGCAATCGAACTATGTGGCAATCTATTTAATGCACAGATTATTATAATTATATGTCAAATGTGTCACTGTATGCGAGTACGAACGGGTCGCAATAACGAAAATGATTCGTTCGTTCATTATAATCGTAAACGAACTGACACGAATGATTGTTTGACAGATCGACCCAGCGGTGCTAACGCGCTTTCTGGTGCTTTTTGATTTCGTTTGATGTTGAATTCCTTGTTCAGTCTCTATTATAAATGCGAAAGTTTGTGAGGATGGATGAATGGATGAATTTATGTTAGTTACTCTTTCACGCAAAAACTATTAATCGGATTTAGATGAAACTTTACAGTGATATAGCTTATACGTAAAAATAACATATGGACTACAAATTATAAAGATTTTGTATAATTTAGCCATAACATGACGATAAGTATCAAGTAAGTCGGAAAAAGTCCTTTTCTTGAGGGCGAGCGCTGCTTAACCCATTGACGGCCAGACAAATTTAGAGCGTTTTGTCCTGGGTGCCAAGGTTTTATTTTAAAGAATACATGAAAGTTTATAAAATATAATTATATTAAGTTACTGATATAATATTGTAATAGCATTTACAGTAATTTTTATTAAAAAAAGAAACACTACGAGATATCTCGTAACTGGCAGTCAATGGGTTAAACCGTTGGAGTTACACAACGATAATGTATCGTAGGATTGTTTGACTTAAATTGGATACTTTTTTTTACAATGCACTTTTTAGAATAATCAAATTCTTCTGAAAATTTATAAATTTGTCGCTTTTAGTATTCGATGTAGATCAACTTTTTATGTTAGGTACACAAATTAATTTGGAGGAATAGTTTAAAGTTATCACGATAAGATTGATCAGAGTGGAACGCCATTATGGAGGAGCCTACTACATATGAGTCGGCGCGGGACGCAAATCCGAGATGAAGGAGCGGAAGATCGCCGAGAGCGCGACATCATTGACGGTTGTGTTTATTTTGCGTTTTTTTTAGGTAATTTGATTCTCGAAGCGATTTATTACTTAGTACAATAGGCATATTTTTTTAGTGTATTTTAAGTAGAAATGTTTTAATTTACTTTACTTTTTATTTTAATTTCAGTCGTATTAAATTTGTTTTTTTTTTATTTATTTAATTTGGTTTGTAGTTATCGTTATTTAGATATAGTTTTTGTATGCATTAAGTAAATAGATTTTGTTAAGATAGATGGATAAGATAGATAGATGTATAGATGTTGTTAATAGTTCGCAAAGTACTAAGAAAACTCCAGTTATGAAAATAGACGTGATGAGATGAGAGATGAGGCGGCACAGAGCTGCGGAGACACCAGAACGGTCCCAAGCTCGACGTCAATGGAATGCGGAGTCTCTGTCATCTCAACGAGCTGCAGCGACACCGGAAGAGGCCCAAGATCGGCGTCAATGGAACATTGAATATCTGAACATTCAGTGTCTCGACGGGCTTCTGCGACTCCAGAACAGTCCCAACGTCGACGTCGACTATCTGATGTGTCAGCGAGCTGCAGAAACATTAGAGGACATTATGCACAGATTTGAAAGAATGGATCAGGTCAACGATGATCTTTATTTTAATGAGGCATTGGGGCTTATAAAGGACCAAATAACAATTTCAACAAATAATAATAATTTCTGGAAAGAAACTGTTCGATTTTGGTATGCCCACACCGCTGCGTAAAGGAGAGCTGTCAAACGAGTTGATGAGACAGGTAAGCCATGATACCACCAAATTAAACATTCACGTGTGCGAAACTAAGCCACGGCTGCTACCTGAGCAAAGAGATTTACAACAAAATATTACGACGGGTTGAGAGTGATGAAGGCCGGCTTTTTTTCCTTGATGCCCCCAGTGCGGTGGTACAGGAAAAAATTTTAGCTTAATTTTTTTCTAGCAAAAATTCGCAGGGACCATAATGCTTTGAGACTAAAAATTAAAAAAATAAATTATAGTTTAAAAAAAACTAAAAAAACACATTTTAATAGCACACCGAACTAAAAAAAATTAAATATTTTTTAAGTATAAAGAGTTTGTGTTACAACAATAGAAAATCCAATTATAAATTATGACTAATTAATGTGGAATAAGATTAAAATAAAAATGAAGATATTAACAAAATAATTCAATTATAGTAATGCGTGGGATGCAATTTACTAAATTTTTGTTATCCTTCCCAGATGCATTCCATATTATTGCTTGGTAAAGTTCTTTAAATTCAATAACTTCTTCATTTGTCCATGCGAGTGCCGATTTTGTGGATAAGAACGACATTCTTCGCCTTCTTCCCGCGACGACGACTCATTGACTTTCGCACTCAATGCGTGCTGTGAACAAAACGCCAATATATGGACGGATCGCCAGCCTTGGCTCAGATTCCATTGAAAAAACCGACACGCACCAGGCAACTAATGCTATTTAGGTACTAGGCACATACGGTGGACGAGCGGCCTGGCCTTATTGTTTAAGTTTATTAGGGCATTTTCACAAAAGTGTAATATAGTTTACGTGTCAGAATCCGTAGGCTCGTAAAATGCCACAATAGTTCCGCAGAGACTTTATTTTACTTCACACACACTCACAATCACAATTACACTCGTAGATCGCAGGTATTCGCTTCGTAGGAAGAGAACTCTTCACTTCATATCCGGAAAACCGAATGCCCCGTGGGCGAACCTGCCCGCTATTTATACCGATTTCCGGGCTTCCAGTTTTTTCCACGCCCTTCGTTGAAATAAACGATAATAACAATAATTCCCGGAAATCGACATAACAATAGCGGGTCAGGTAAACACCCTCATTTCGGCCCTCATGTACGCCAATCTCGCCCCTTTTACATAAAGCATACGGGCCAGATTGGCCTGAAGTGACCGAGGTAGTTTTTATTACTACCTGGGTTTCTCTTTTATTGCCTCCATTGTTTTTCTCCGTAACGGTCGGCCACTCTTCCAGAAACTTCGTAAGCCTGCCGACTTCGAGAAGCTTCGTAACACTGCCCCCCTCTTGTTTATGTTCGTCCCGAACATTGTCTGCTCGATGACACGGTGCCAGCCGGTCTATGTGGACGACCTTGGTTTTCTCCTATCTCCCTGCTTGATCCGGTAGGTTACGTCGTTAATCTTTGTGACCACTGTATACGGCCCTTCCCACCGTGCTTGTAGTTTCGGAGACTTCCCTTTTCTCCTAAGTGTGTTGTGCAGCCATACCATGTCTCTTTCCTTGAAACCGTGTGCCCGTGCGTCGCGATCGTAACGAGTTTTCACTCTCTCGCTGGTTTTCAAACTGTGTCCCCGTACGAGTTCATGTGTCTCATCCAATCTCTTTTGTATATCCGCGACGTATTCAACATTTAGTTTGGGGGCATCAGGCGGAGTACCGGTTAGTAGATCCAAAGGTAGACGCATTTCTCTTCCGAAGTTAACTTTAGCCGGAGTAAACCCAGTGGATTCATGAATTGCAGAGCGATACGACATCAGGAACAGGGGTATGTACCGATCCCAATCTCGCTGATGATCCTCAACGACTTTGGCCAAGTGATTCTCCAGTGTTTGGTCGAATCTCTCCACCATTCCGTCTGACTGAGGATGTGCTGGTGTGGTACGGGTCTTATTAATTCCTAAGAGAGTACACATCTCTTGGAATAACGTTGATTCGAAATTCCTGCCTTGATCGCTGTGCAGCTCCAATGGTACCCCGAATCGGCAAATAACCTCCTCGACGAGCTTTTTGGCCACTGTCTTCGCCTCTTGATTTGGGGTTGCAAATACTTCCGGCCATTTACTAAAGTAGTCTTGAACTACTACGATGAATCGATTTCCATCTTCAGTTTTGGGGAATGGCCCAGCGACGTCTATGGCGATCTTTTCCCAGGGAGCTCCAACGTTGTATAACTGCAGCTTTTCTTTGGACCTAGTCCGAGGTCCTTTTACCGAAGCACAAGCCGTACATCTACGGCACCGATCTTCAACGTCTTCCCGGCATCGCACCCAATAGAAACGCTCCCGTAACTTCACAAGAGTTTTCTTGACGCCGAGGTGTCCACCAGATGTACCGTCGTGCACCAGTCGCATTAACGTCGCCACCTTACTCCTGGGGATAACCATCTGTAGGGTTTGCTCCTTCCCGTTTGGTGACTCCCATTTTCTGTATAATACTCCATCCTCTAAGATGACACTGTCCCATTGAGCCCAGTAAGCTTTAGTGATTGCACTTGCTGCTGAGATGTCACTCCAAAGTGGTTTCCGTTCTTTAACTTTCCATTGCATGATGATGTTGAGGTCTTTGTCTTCCTTCTGAGCTTGGCTTATTTATTCCTTACTCTAAGACTCATCCAGCTCTTGTGTCCTTATGACCTTAACCTCGTCCTTCGCATCCTTTAATTCATGCTTCAAGCAGTGTCGGCACTCTTCGGAACATGGTCGTCGTGATAGAGCGTCTGCATTTGAGTGAACTCTTCCGTTGCGATGCTCTATTACGAAGTTGAACTCTTGAAGTTGTTCAATCCATCTCGCAACCTGGCCTTCAGGGTTCTTAAATTGAAGCAGCCATCTCAGAGCGGCATGGTCGATACGGATCGTGAACTCGCGACCCAGCAAATACTTGTTAAAGTGCTGAAGAGTTTTCACTATAGCTAGTAGTTCGCGTCGAGTGACACAATAATTCCTTTCAGACTTCGATAAGGACTTGCTGAAGTATGCGATAACCACTTGTTGACCGTCTTGCTCCTGCCGTGCGTTCGCAGTTACCGTATTTCATTGCATTACCAGGCTATATCCACACGTTATTCGGAAAGCGAGCGGGCTATGCCCGACGTGAAATCGAGATCTTCTTCCTGGTGGGAAGGGGCGATCGGTTAGCGGGACCGCGCAGGAGTATCGGCCGCCGCTGCTGCTGGCGCCTCGCCGGGCTTCCCACAAGCGGGATTCCCTCGGCGGGGTAGACCGCACAGCGGCTTACCAGTGGAGAGCAGGACCTGTCGCGACCCGGTGATGGACTGCTCCCCCTCCAGGGAGGGATCGCCACCTGAGCGAAGGGTGGTTATTAGGGAGCTCTTTGCACCCCAATACCGCCCTGTCGACCCAGAAGTGAGCCGACAGATAATAGGAAGTGGGCGGAGAGGACGACCCCGCACCCGCGGAGGATTCACCACCCCAAGAAGAAGTACGAGCGAGAAGGCAGGAACATCCCGTGAGTTTGAGGAGGACAGAGCTAACATACCCTCCAACTCCGAAATATCCGAAGGCGGTACAAAGCCGGACAAGGACGGCAATAGAAAAATTACCGAAGGCGGAGGTAGTTTGGAAAAAAATTTCCAACTACCGGCGGAAGTCGGAGTGAGCGAGAGGCAAGACGCCTACCCCCGGAAGAGGTGGTTTTCAGGATTACCCCCCGGGGCGCTGTTTATGTAGATACTAAATTTGAGGGCGCTTCCGAGAGGGATGCCTCGTGGAGGGAGCCCAGATATCCCCTGCGATCGTCGGCAGTACCGCAACCGTCCCCCAGGGGAATAAAGACATGACCACCTACGTCCCCCCTGGAGGAAGAAGGTCCAGCGAAGGTGCGGGCGGTCGCAGGAAGTAGTTCCTCAAGTGAGAACTTCGAAGACAGCTTCGAACATATAATTACCGGACTGACCAGAAAGGAGGGAGAAGGTGCAGGCGCCGAAGTTGTTGCGGAGGTGGCTGCCATCGACGCCAGGGCTTCACCCTCTTCACCTCAGTCGTCATCACCACCAATCATACCACCCACTCCTGGGCGTAGCACGGACATGGAACGAGGTATGTTTCTAAAACGGCTTTTATCTCCGACATCAACAACAACAACATTACCATCTACGGGTTTACTGGTCACCATCAGTGCACTATCACCGACTACCACCACGGTGAGCACTGGTGTTTCGTTTGCCGCCGCTCTCTCGGCACCATCTACCAGCTCCGCCGATACTCGTATACCAACGGCAAAACCGGCTGTGGCGCAGCAGCGCACCCAAGCCGCCGTAAATCCCCAACCCACCCCTCAGGGGTCTCAATCGATGGTCAGATCGGGGTATCCTCCCATTGTGGTGGAGCGTCTCCCGAATTGGACGCGACACTTTGCGGCCCTGCGCGACAAGCTCGGGCGGGCACCGAGTGCGCGCCCGTTCGGGAAGGGGGTGCGATTTATCCCCGAGTTGGATACTGAATTTCGGGCGGTCCAGCCCTACATGGTGGAGCTCTCCCGGACAGATCCGGACGTGTCCTGGTGGTGTTATACTCCTCAGGACGAACGTCCCACGAAAGTGGGCATTACTGGTCTCCCACAGGACACGGATCCGGCCCTGATAATGGAGGTACTCAAGGGCCTGGGCTTCCCAGCCAGGTTCGCGAACCATATCCCCGGGAAGCGTGGAAGGTCAGGTTGCGTGTTCCACGTCCAGCTGGACCGGCTCGACCAACAGCAGCTCGCCCGCCTCTATGGGGTGGACGAGTTGCTGTTCATGCGTGGGGTGGTTGTCCGGGCATGGACGTCTGGCAAAGTCTTGGCCCAATGCCATAGATGTCAGAAATTCGGACATGCCTCGGCCAACTGCCACAGGCAGGCCCGCTGTGTCCGCTGCGCGGGGGATCACGTGACTGGAGACTGCCCGCTCCCGAGGAGTGCTAAAGACAAGATCCAATGCGCCAATTGCCAGGGACCGCACACAGCTAACGATCAGCGGTGTGCGGTTCTCAGGAAGATGGCACGCATGAGGGGGGTGACGCTGAAACCCCCCGTCCCTAATCTCCCGACTCGGGCAGCGCCTCTTGAGGGCGCTCAACCCACGGTGGGAATAATTCCCATCTCCACGGTGGAGGAGTATGCCACCGCCGAGGGGGCGTCGCTGATGGCGCCGGCCAACCCCCCCCTTAACGTCCAGGGGCAACCCGCGGCCGCGAGGGGGGGCAAGGCCAAGAAGAAGAAAAACAAAAAGAGGGCACCACAGCGGGATACTCCTGCTGCGGGTGTACCGACTCCAATGGAGATAACGGAGGCGCACCCACCATCTGCATCGGCGGCGCAGTACCCCGAGGCGAAGGCACCTCCTCCACAAAAACAACCCGAACCGAAGCCGCAACGGATTCGGAAGGGGAAGGCTCCCGGGACCCAGGAACCAGCACCGCAAGCCCGCAGGCCAGAGGTGTCTGGGGCCCAGGCCCCCCGGGGGACCCAAACCTATACCACCGCGGGTAAATCGGCTCCTTCCAGAGCGCAAGACCTACCATCCTCGCTGCGGACTTCCTTCCCAGCACCTATCCCGACCCCGACTGTCGCCGAGGTGGCGGTGGGCGGACACGGGAGGGGATCACCGGCACTGGTGGGCAGAACACCCGCCCCAATTACCGTTTCCTCACCCGCTTCTCGACCACTACAAGCCCTAGGGATCGATACGCCCGCGGATAAGCTGGTGGCCGCCATAGCGACCATCAGCGAGTCCCTAGCGGCTTACCCGGAGCTTGTGGGGACCATTAGGCGGGCTGTGGCGGACCTCTTCGGTTTCCAATATGACAGCACAATTTAGAGTGTTGTATTGGAACCCGGGGGGCATAGCCAAGAGGACCGGGCAATTGCGCACGCTCGCCATGAGTCAAGACATTCATGTCATACTCATTGGCGAGTCGAAACTGCGGCCGGGCCAGTGGTTCCGCCTCCCGAATTACCACATTTATCGTCGCGACGAGGTGTCACCGGCCGGCTTGCCCTATAGGGGCACAGCAGTCCTGGTGCGCCGCGACGTCGTGCACGTTCCGCTGCCTCTGCCGGTCTTCGAACACACCCGCTCCATTGGGGTGGAGGTGAACGTTGCCGGCGAGGCGGTGACACTCTATGCCGCCTACCGACCGCCGGGTCACTCCTTTAACCCTCAGGATATCCACACGATCCTCCGGGACGGGCCGACCCTCATCGCTGGCGATCTCAACGCCAAGCATACGGCTTGGGGATCCAGAATCGTCAACGCTGTGGGTCGCAAACTCTATGCCGACGCCGTGAGTTACGGGTACGAGGTCCTAGGACCGGATTCGCCCACTCATGTGCCCACGTCGGATAGAAGTTGTGCGGACGTCCTGGACATAGTGCTCCACAGGGACCTGCCGTGTCCGGTCCATGTGGAGGTGCTGTATGATCTGGACACACAGCATCTCCCCATATTGGTCACGTTTGGCCTTGGGGCAGAGTGCGTGACATTGCCAAGGGAGCGCCGCAGGACGGACTGGGAGGGCTTCCAGAGACAACTAAAAACGGTAAAATACCATCTGCCGTTAAATACGCCCGAGGGGGTGGAGGCCGCTGCACAGGTGTTTACCACCTCGATGCTTGAAGCACTAACAGCGACCACCACCCAGAGCCGGGTAGAGACTGGTTTCTTGGAGGTCTTACCGGCCCGCCTGCGTGACATGATTGCGCAGAAGCGCAGATTACGGAAAACCTGGTCACACACCCGCTGTCCCCGGGTCAAGCGAGATCTGAACGCGCTGACCGAGAGGTTGACTGGAGAGATGAGGGAGTACCGAGGGGCCAGTTGGCGAGTCGGCCACTTCGCTCCACCATCTCTCCAGGCAGGCTTCCTCAAACCACCGTCCGTAATCGCGATGGTGGGTTTGTTGTTAAAATGCCTTTGAAGGAGGATCCAAGCTCTCTAGGACATTCTTATATCAATGCTAGGAATCGTTTTCTGTCCCTAGAGCGGCGGTTTAAGCGTGATCCCTCCTTTCAAGGCAAATATTACAGTTTTATGCGAGAGTACGAGCGCTTAGGTCATATGACGTTAGACTCTGACTGTACTCCTTCACCTGGAAATTCCATAACAAAATATTTCATTCCACATCATGGAGTCATTCGGAATTCTAGTACCACTACTCAACTACGCCTAGTATTCGATGCATCAGCTCCTACTAGTACAGGAATGTCTCTTAACGACATT
>PDGT01000179.1:55529-90935 GCA_003671415.1 Megathymus violae
ATGGTAGAAATAAAAATACTCCTTATTACATCAGCTACCTGCCAGTGAAAGTCCCGTCCAACAACAAACAGACAGACAGACAGACAAAAATAGTAAAAAATGTTATTTTGGTATATGTACCGTATATACATTCATATGCATGTAGTAAAAAGCGGTTATTTAAATATTACAAACAGACATTCCAATTTTATTTATTAGAATAGATATAGATAACACTGAAATAGTAAATGATGATTGATGCACAAACAATAATAATAATGGCCGAAAACTGTAGGTAGTGAGAAAAGAGATCTCATCCCTACTCCGTGATGTTTACTGGGTCTCAGAAGTGACACCGGTAGACGCCTAGCGGGGATAACTGATCAAGTGATAATTAATCAGTACCTGGGTTGAAAATTTTTAAATACTGATATCGCTAGTAAAAAATAGGGGTTTATGGTAGAAAGGTGAAAATTTAGGGTTGTATGTATTTTTAATGCCACCACCTAAAAACATGAAAATAAAAAATTTTATCCAAAAAAATAAAATAAAAAAAATTGGAGTAGACCACCTTTATTACTTAAGAGTATAAATAATAGATAACAACCTATTCTCAGACCTACTGGATATACATATAAAATTTCCTCAAAATCGGTCAAGCCGTTTCGGAGGAAAAGTATAACTAGTAATGAATAAATATTCTATTTATTATTATAGCTGACAAACTAACAGACAAGCCATCTAATATCACTCACGGTCGTTCATCAACATAAGCAACATTAAAGGCATCGCTTAGAATTAAAAGAAAAGGAATATAGTAATGATTCTCAAGCTTCCAGCTGAATCACGATTGGCTACCACTTAACAGGGGTGCCGGCTACTGTCGCCTCGTACGGCAGCTTCGTCTGCTAGCATGGAATTAGGGTCAATACTCTAATACCGATGGAAATTGTAATACTAAATAATAATATAAATAATTACCATTCATTTCTTCTAATTACCATTCGACTAAAAGAGAATGGTAAATAATGGTAATTAGTAGATTGGTAATGAGATTTTCTAATATTTTTAATATATTAACGGTATTCCGTACGTACACAGACTTGTAAAAATTATAGAAATAAAAAAGCACTGCACCGGATATATCCCATATTAATTATTGATAAAATATTGAACATACATACTTTATATAAAATGAATGGTTTGTAGAAATATTTTGAACAACGTTAGAATTTCATAGGATAATTTTAATTTCTATAGCCATAAACTCTCTTTCAGGCGTATGTTTGGCTCGGTGGGAAAGGGGTGACTGTCGCCGAATATATTATGTTAGGCACGATACACAGCTACGCGAAAATATTAAAATATCAGAGCGAAAGTATCGTTAGATGGTAATTATAGGGAACTGTAAGGACATTTTTCAAAGTGGTAAAATACCACTTTAGTGTATTCTTCTATTCATAAAAAATGTACTATGAATAGACTACCTATTGTATTATATTAAAAAGTGATAAAACATTTGTTCTTCATGCACAGTTTCTAACAAGATTTAAAAATAAAGTAAAATCTGGGAAATGAGACATTGCTGGTAATTAGAATTTTATTTTTTGTTTTAAAATTTAATATTGTTTTAATTAAAAATTTCCTTTCTTAACGATTGCACCTAGTAAAGACTCAAGTAAACTATACGAAAATAATATTAGGTTTTAATTCTATCAATATTTTATATATTATTTATCGTCTGACGCGTAATATGCACGAAATGAAATATTCACCCTTGTATACCTTGAGTGGCATGGCCGAGAGTCAACTACTAATTTGTCCATATCCTTTCTGGGGAATTCAAAAAATTCCAAGATTTCGCAACTCTATTTTCAATCGATCTTTGCGTGATGGAGTATTTCCTGATATTTGGAAAAGTTCGAAGATCGTTCCAGTATTTAAAAAAGGCGTCATTAATGACGTCGGTAACTACAGACCGATTTCGATTATTTCATGTATTCCTAAATTGTTTGAATCCCTAATATGCCCAATTATTACGCGTCATTTAAGCATAAGTATATCGGATCATCAGCATGGGTTTAGGAAAGGCCATTCGATTGAAACTAATCTTGTATCATTCATGTCATATCTCTGTAAAGAAATTGACAAAGGTCAGGAAGTTGATGCCATATTTATGGATTTTTCTAGTGCATTCGATAAAGTCTGTCACTCGCGTTTAATTAACAAGCTAAAAACATATGGGGTGTGTGGATCCTTGTTAGAATGGTTCCAGTCTTATTTAGCAAAAAAAACTCCAGTTCGTGGTAGTGAATGGTTACAAATCTGAAAATTATATAGTGATCTCAGGAGTCCCTCAAGGATCGCATCTGGGTCCGGTTGTTTTTGTTGCCTTTATCAACGATATAACTTTTGAAATACGCCACTCTGAATTCTGTCTTTTTGCTGACGATTTAAAAATATACAAAACAGTAAAATCTACTTTGAACGTGCAACTTACCAAAAGTGATTTAAACAGAATTAGTACATGGTGTCAATTAAATGGTATGATACTTAATACTAAAAAATCATATCTTATTAAATTCTCAAGAAAGCTTATACCTTTCACGTCCTCCTATAATTTAGGCGTATAGGATTTAGGCGTAATAGTGGATAGCAAATTAAATTTTAAGTCTCATATTGACGCTACCGTCCAAAAAGTTGGAAGAATGCTTGGCTTCCTAAAACGAAACATTAAAGGTTTTATGTCGGCCAAAACTAAAATAATTTTATATAACGCCTTGATTCGAAGTCACCTAGAGTTTGCATCGGTAGTTTGGGGTCCTCAGTTTATTACTTACTCGCAATGCATTGAAAGCATACAGCGTACATTTATTAGACATCTTGCGTTCCATTCTTCTGCCATTTCCCACCGTAACACTTATAATGTTCATCTCAAACACTTTGCAATGATGTCACTTTGTAACCGTCGTGTATTACTGATTATAATGTTTAAAAAAAAAAAATCTGGTACCGTAGATTGTAATCACCTACTTCAGTGCATCCCATGCAACTATCTACGCCATCCTATTACTAAGATCTTTTACATCCCTGCCAGTAAAACAAACTCTTAAAAAATTCGCCTCTATCAAAAATTTGCGCCGAATACAACCGGGTATCTGTTGACATTGACATTTTTCATGACCCATGCTTAAGATTGAGAAAGAAGTTATCTGTGTACCTGCTCTCTAAGCAGGTTCTTAAAATTTTGTAAAATTAGTTTATTATTATTATTAATCTGCTTACTATTTTTTGTTTCTTAAATTCGTAATTAAAATAACATGTCTTAGATTATAAGAGAATGTTGTACACGTCTTTAATTGGCGTACATACCAGGCCTTAGTTTTACTTTTGTTTGTTTATTTTGTTTACCCTTTATTGAGAATTCAATAAATGAATTTTACAATGGGCGGACTTAATGCCTTGAGGCATTTTCTACCAGTCAACCCTGGTGATGTTGAAAAGTTGCGGTAGGAGTTACAAGCGATCCTAATTGATATATAATATATACATCACATATACATACATACATAATATATAAATTTTATACATATATACGAATATTTACAATATATAAATAAATAAATACACTCGCGTGCATCCGAATCGACTCACCTCTACAAAATGCATAAATGGTGTAATATATTTTTAAAGAATAAAGAAAATATAGGTATATATATATTTTTTGAAAGCTTATTTCATAGGCTTTAAAATGATACCATAATCTCAAGAATCTGCGCAATATTTTCGAATTTATTCGAATTCAATTGACAAGGTAACAAAAATTTAATTAGTGAAAAAACAAAGGATAATTAAAATTAAATGAAAACAAAAAGTTATGATAAAATTATTAAATCAATAATTAGTGTTGCCCCCCCTAGCCTTAATAACAGCTCTAAGACGGTTCCCCATCGACCTGATAACCCTTACTACCAGATCTTGAGGGAGAGCCTCCCACTCCTCTTCGAGCACTGTCTTTAGCTTTACAATGTCTGCAGGCGCTGGATTTCTGGTTCGCACTCTGCGTTTTAGCTCGTCCCATATGTGTTCAATAGGATTGAGATCAGGGCTGAGTGGCGGCCAGTCCATGGTCTCAATACCAACTTCGTCCAGTAACTGACGTGTGATTCGTCCTGTATGGCAGCGGGCATTATCGTGCATAAGAAGGAAGCCATCTCCTATGAAGCCTTCATAGGGAAAGACGTGTTCAAAGAGAACGTCTTCCACATATCGGTCTGCAGTCAGACCGCCTCCTCGGCCTCCACTAGGGATGAAAACAAGAGCTGTTTTTCTTTCGACAGAAACGCCCGCCCACATCATACACGAACCACCGCCATAGGACACGTTTCGGCGAAACAACATTGCGAAAATCGCTCGCCTGGACGCCGGTAGACTCGAGCTCTCCTGTCGCTGCCATGCAGACACACTCTGCACTCGTCAGTGAACAGGACCGATCGCCATTGTTCAGCCGTCCAACCGATGTGTTCGCGAGCAAATGCAATGCGAGCTTGTTGGTGGGCTGTAGTCAATTTGGGGCCTCTGGCAGGCCGTTTTGGAGTCAGGTTGGCATCTTTTAGCCGTCTTCTAACCGTCCATTGACTGACAGCGACTCCACGAACCTCTCTCAGCCGCTGCTGTACAGCAACACCGGTGAGATAGCGATTTCTGAGACTTGTAGAGACGATAAAACGGTCGTCTCTCTCAGAAGTACGCCGCCGCCGACTGTTATCTGGCCTCCTAGAGTAAGAATTTGTCCTTTGGAACCTTCTGTATACCCTGGATACAGCAGATTGACTCAGATTTAGTCGACGAGCGACTTCTCGCTGGCTAAAGCCCTGTTGTACCAAAAGGACAACTTGGGCGACTTCTTCTGGTCTTGTATCCATAGTAACGGCGAACTGGTAATCATATCTTGCGGAAATGTGTCCAGGTCAACTTCTGATAAGCGACTGATAAGGGTACGTTGCTTACGGGGGTTTATATAGGGGGTGGCACAGCGCAACTCGTTAGTACTGCAAGCAGTAAATTTTACGCACTTACGTTCATACCACGATATTTTCCAAAGTGGTGATTGGATTAAAATGATAAATGTGTTAATTTAAAGGTAAAAGAATAGGCTTTAATAAAAAAAATACCTTTTATAAACTTTTTTTTTTTTTTAATAAAAACACACTGTTTATCTATTTTGTATGGGTGAGTCGATTCGGTTGCACGCGAGTGTACATATTGTCATACATATGAATTTATAAAATTTCTTTCATACTTCATATTCATATAGTCGATGTTGTCTTCAGGAGATGCTCAGGTACTTGAGATTTGAAAGACATGATATTTGGCGCTTTCCTAATGTTTGCAGGTAGGTTGTTCCAGAGCAGTATGGCCTGAATTGTGAATGAGTATTGATAAAAACCAGTCATATGCGGTGGAATATAAGCCTTAAGATTAAACGAGGAGCGCAGTACTCTGTCATGCGTATCACAGACGTACTGGAAGAACTCCTTTAGATATGGAGGAGACACTGTACTATTAAGTATAGAGTAAAGTACGGAAAGAATTCTGGAGCTACGCCTTTCACGAATAGGCAGCCGTTTCAATTGGCGACGATATTGAGAGACGTGGTCATATTTACGAAGTCCGAAAATATATCGTATACAGCTATTAAGAAGACGCTCCAACTTGTTAAGAAGTTCTTCAGAAAGACCTGGATAACATACATACATCGCCGTAGTCGATAATGGGGATTATAAGAGAGTGAATAAGCATGAGCCTGGTCTTCATGGGTAAAAAATTCTTTAAACTATAAAGTGATTGCAAGGTTGCATTGACTTTTTTAGTAGTCTCGTTGATTTGCACTCTCCAACTTAGAGTGTCATCTACATAGAGACTAAGGTTCTTAACATTATGGCTTAGCCGAATTATGGTACCATTGTAGCAGATAGCCGGTAATGCAATTTCATAGTCAACCTTGCTTAACATGCGTGAGCTACCGATGAGAATTGCTTGGCCAGTCTTAATGTCAGGCCACTCCGAGTATGATTTACCGTCGCTGACGGTTTGCTGGCGTCCACGAAGATAATCTGTAAACCACGTTTGAGTCAAGGTCGAGAATTTTAAATTCGACAAAAAAAAAGAAAGCGTGGGATTATGATCAGGAGTTCGTGGTTTACAAACACCAAGAGATTTTAGAAACTTTCAAATATTCGCTGGAGAAGAGTTTATAATATTGTCTTGAATGTGACGGTGTTTCGCATTTCGTACCATCTGATTGCACCTATTCCTAGCAGTTTTAAACAATTACCACTGTGCATCGGTACGGGTCTTTTAAATTTCCTAAATTCCCGATCCCTTCTAACCATGGCTATTTTTACTCCCCTCGTCAACCACGGTGCGGGTGGAAGCTTCATTCGCACTTTACGTAGTGGAGCATGTGAGTCATACAAGCTAAGGACTATGTTATTTAAAGAAGAAATCTTATCGTCAATTGTAGACTCAGCATAAATGGGGGACAAGTCTTTGCTTGCAGCGTCTTCCGTCAGCTGACTCAAATTCATTTTAGTATAGCTGCGAACAGAGAGTACCGTAGGGCTATGTTTAGGTGGTTTAACTCTATAAGTGGCATATAGAAGATCATGACGGGAGAAAATAGGTGCGGAAATTTGGCCGTGTCTAACAATGTGATCGGGGGAACCCGTAATAATGTGATCGATCCAGGAGTCTTCAGTATTTACATTACAATGGGTTGCTGTTAAGGGAAGTATTGAAAGATTTACCGATTCAATGATAAAGCGAAGTTTTTGAGAGCGGAGCGAACTCAAAAGTAGATCAGTATTAAAATCTCCCATTATGACGTAGTGAGTGTATTGCGTTCCAATATCCTCAAACGCAGATTCTAAACTGGCAAAATAATCGACAAATGGAGGATAAAACACTGCACCGAGAACAACCTTAACGCCCGAAACACTTAATTCTAGGAAGATATATTCTGATGACGCAGTATAAGGGGATGGGGACGCTAGTAAAGTTTTATATCTGATTGTTGAACGTAAGTAGATTGCAACGCTTCCCGCCCTTTTTCCAGTGCGATCGTTCCGTATGAGAGTAAAGCCCCCTAAAGGATATAATGTCGATTGTAAGGCCGGTTTAATCCAGGTCTCAGATATCAGGATGGCATCGATACTGTTTGTAGAAAAGGCTGCTTCTAATTCTGAGAAATGGCTTGGGATACTCTGTGCGTTTATGTGACAGATGTTTAAATACTTATCTTTGTGGTCATTAAAAATAAATGCGAGCTGGTTAGCAAGACTATCGTGGCTTTCCTCGTCAACACAGGAGGTGAATTAAGTGTTTACGTTACGGATTTACGGTACGAATGTACGTAAATGTATTGTGTGTTATGCTGTTGATGTGTCATAATAAATAAATTAAAAAAAACTCTAATAGAAATAGTAAACATTTATTATAGTTAAATTAACCGAAACAGTCAACATTATATTAATCTCTCATTGGATTCAGATGTTTTCATCTGTGATATTACAAAATGAATGCTGTGAATGGGAGTGATGTTGGGGGAGGAGAGAGGAAAGGAGGGGTTAATAGGTAATTGGTAAATAAACGAAAATCTTCATATTTTGACACAATACATTTATTTGCTACATTTTTTTATTTTCATTTCACGGAAAAATTGGAGGTGCGTTTAATAGTTAAGATTAGTGTCTATTTATATATTTACAAAATGCGTCTTAATTTCAAACTATCATAATAATAACTTATAGATAGGTACATAAAAAATTATTCATCTCTGAGATTTTTAATTTACCTATACAACTTTACTGGGGGTGTGGCTTCGTTTCCATCAAAACATACTCCGTACATTCTGATAAAATAAATAGCTTAAATACATGCATATGAGACTAAAATAAGTACTAAATGAAACATGAATGAAAATGAAAGATATAGATGAGTAATTTGAGTACAGCTTAAGAAAGGATCTACGAGAATGGTTAGGGCGAGGGTTTTTAGTTTGTTATTAAATTTATTTTTTATCAGCTGTGTAGGTAGGTAGTTAATTTTCGTGTACTACATGTACAGTCAGATATTAAATGTACGATAGTACTCGATCATCGATTAAGTACTGCCAGGACAGTCGCGCCGGCGCCGGCGCCGCGGCTGGTGTGCGGTCGGTGGTAGCTCGATTGACGGCGGTTGTCGCACTCATCGTGACGTGTGTTAAATATACATTTTCTCTTAACCTGTGTATGCAATGGTGTTGCGGTGAGGTCAGGTTAAGCTCTGCTTCAACTCATAAACATAAACAGAAAAGTTATCCAATTTTCAGTAAAAAAAAAACAAAAAAAATAATTGTGGAGTGGTCAAATAAAAAGTTAAACATGTTTATCTGATCCCTATTCGTGTTCCTACTTTTTTTTGTGTTTTTCCCTCTCGAGGATATTCCGGAAAATTCTTTAAATGGTCACCGGAGCACTGTTCGAATGGTCCGTCCGTACACCGGTGCAAGCTATGGCATGTAGTGTGTGTTCAAACATGAACGAAATACGATAACATGACGTCGCGCAAATGAAAACCAGCAACGGGACTTGTGAGAATTTGTCGTAGTTCGTTTTCATGTCCAAATAAGAAAAAAATCGCTTTCCTGCGGCGTAATACTGGTGGCATTTATCTTTTCACCTCACTAGCGAGGAACTTCGAGATGGAAAAAAGAGAAGTAATTGAAATAGACATTTTATATGAATCTAATATTATTTCTATCTCTAATGTTATAGTCTTTGTTACTAGATTAACTCATTATTCGGAACGTTTTAACTGTTTACTCAAAATACTAATAACCGTTTTAATTTAATAGAAGTTGTTTCCTTTCCACCATAGAAATATGCCTATGCGTTTGAACTTAGATATTCTATTAAATAAAATACTCCTTATGAAATAAAATGTTGAATGATTCGAGTTTATGACCGTTTTTCAACACTTAATTTGTCTCGCACGATTTAAAGATTTAGATACTTGTAATTTAATTTCATAAGGATGTATTTTTAAGACTGGATTACTTTTTTTATGAACTAAAATCAAAATACTAAAATACATATTCGAATTAAACTTCTAAATGTACACTAACGGGCAGGTTTCATCTAGAGTATCAACAACATATACAGGTAAATATTTTTTTTACTTTACTTGTTAGGTTCACTGAGTTAAAAAAGTATATACATAATTAACTAATAGGTACAGTTAATGCACGATCAGTAAACATTAACCCCACACCTTCCTACAGCCGATAGCGTTGTGGAAGTATCGTTACAGTATATTTACATGTCCCAGTGTACCATCTGTGTAGTCGGAACGCTGCGGACGGAGCCTTCGCTAAAAGTTAACAGCGTGTTCGTGATATCGAATGATATCGAAACCTTTGTTGAATACCGATTTTGAGAATAATTAGAACAATAAGTTATCCGACATAAAAATAGCTCCTTATAATAATAACAATAAGTTAATCAAACATCTTTAAAGCGAAATGCTAGTGACAGGACCACAACTCAGCACACGTACACTTTTAAAATAAGGCGAATAAATATAATAAATAAGACGAATAAATAAATATAGTTAGATAATATGTCACTATAATATGTCATGTCGTGGAGATCCTTGGGGGAGGCCTATGCCCAGCAGTGGGCGTTATCCGGCTAACAATAGGATGATGATAATTAATATGACACCGCACACGGCTGTGAAATTTGGCCTGTATTAAAAATAAACATTTAGTATAGCGATGCTCTGTCTAGACAACGACATTCAGATATATTCAAACGAGTGCCACGTTAAGCCAACTTGACATTCCGACGGTAAAAAGTTGCACTAAAGGTCTCTGAGCGATCACGTAAAATGCTTTGTGGAGCATGTCAATTAGTTCATTGTTCTCAAGGTTGTGCGATCTTCGTATTCCTATTTCATCCATCCGATTGACGAATTTTATCATAGATATGTCGGGTTTACATCATCAGATACGAGTGCGGGACGTGTCGAAAGCAACACATAATATAACGAAATAATAATATGGACACGTTGATAACAACCTGGACAAGTTTTAGTGCAATAACGAACAACATTTGGCCCTTATCTCAAACTTAGGTAATATTTATTTGTAATTAATTCTAATATTTTACAAGTCTTAGATCAAAGCACGACGTGGACCCGCGCCCCGGTCGCGCCGTCCTCCGCATCGTTTCGTGTCGATTCAGACTTCTACGGCGGTTGTCTTTGCAACGACTCGCATTCGATGTTTAGGCCACGACGACTATTTACGTGGTCGAATGTGGTTCGCCGGTCGCGTCGTGCACGTGCGGGGCCGTCAGGGCAGGCGCAGGTCGGCGCGCAGGTCGTTGTCTTCGCCGTCCAGCGCCAGCCGCCGTCGCAGCCATGCCAACATCGCCTCCTGACAACACACACCCGACGTCTGCTGCTATATTATTCACCTATGAGAAGTATGTCACCTGTGCCTTTTTACAGTTTTCTTGGGTGGATGAAAACCGTTTCTTGTCTTGTGTTCTAGCGTGTCTGTCTGTCGGTCCGTATATCACACAACCAATTGATGATGATTGTCTGCTAATGTACTAAACGGAAAACGTTGAAATTTTTTACACAAATAAAGAATATGACTCAAAGACTGACAGATACGAATTGCATATAACAAGGCGAGTAAACTATTGTAAATTGTGTATCATAATATGAAATGACATGGATCACGTTCGTCAAGCGGCACAAATGTAATTTTTTTAGTTGATTTTAAATTGCAGAGTTTAAAAGGTACTCAAGTAAAAGCACGAAACTTTTGCCTTTCTACCTGTGACCCTCGAAATTACTAAGCTTCAGATTTAGAAAGAATGTGGCGATCTCGGCGATTATAAGAACACCTGTACATATTCTACACATTCTAATAAGTAATAGAACAGTTTCGATGGGGCTTACATTTCGGCACCAAGGGTCGAGGAGGAGGATAAGCGATCAGTGTATCGTTATCATTGATAGACAGCCCAGTTCGGCAGTCTGCGTCGGAACCAGCATATTTACGACGAGCCTCAATATGAAGAATTTCCCACCAACCTACTCCTGTTTTCGCTACATTTCATTTCCATCGTCTTGAATGTAGAGATATGTTATTTTGCGCTATGTAATATTACTTGGTAGTAATTTTGTTAACTTAGTAGTGTGCTCACACCCGGAAGGCGATTAACAGCATGCATTAAGTTAGATAAGCAGTGCGTCAAGCTTTCAAAGTAGTCACCTTGGATTATTCAAGTGAATTATAATTATGAGTACTCACTGCGAAACTTGCGTACACGACGCGATCGGCACACCTCCTCCTGTCTGAAGACGAGCCCCTATTTAAGGGACACGGAATGGCCGCGGGTCATCGGCACTGCCGCAGGTTAGGTAATGATAAAGTAGGGCACCTGTCAGTCACGGCGCGTGTCGTGGTGCGCGTTGTCGGTGTAGTCGTCGTAGTCGCGCGGTGGCTCGAGTTCGTCGCGGGTGTCGTACTCTTCCCCGTCAGCAGCGTCCCCCCCGTCCCCTCCGTCCCCCTCGTCCGGCTCCTCCTCGGACGCGGGCCGCCGCTCTTCACGCGCCGCCTCCTGCCACACAGCGGGCTGACCGCCGTCCGTCACCGTCACACACCACAAACCACCACACACCAAAAGCAAGATGCGATCCAACACCAATCGGAAGGGTTACGTTGCGTTCTTATTATTTCGACTTTGTCGAAGAGCATATATGTGTATATATATATATATGTATATAGTTGTCGCTTTGCTTTAAAATACAAAATTAGTTTCGTTGCTATATATTACATTACGATAATTTTGATGACAGTTACCTATTTTGAGTTTATTTATCTTAAATACGAATCTATTCCAATAAACAATTGTACTCATATTTAATGTTGTTCTATCTCTCCAACAATTTTCAAACAATGGCGTCAATATTGCAATCACTGCTTCTACACTTCTGCGCGGCAAATATGACTCGGGAGAAATATTACTCAAACAATTGCGTTCTGGGGGGTTAGTGCCGTATGCGGGGGTTAATCGCTAATCGCGTCATGATGGAACTATTAGGCTGATATGTTGTTAGTAGGGCACACACCTGCAACAGCATCTATAGAGGTGTTCTTTCTTATACGTAACACAGATACTTTACCTGAGGAATTGACTCATAATAATTATTTCTAATTAGGAATATTTAAGACATCGTGACTGATGTACCGTCACATCAGGGCCGCCGTAAAGGAACACTGGTCGAAAGTTCGAGTTACGAGTCGGAAGTTATCAAAATATCAATCATCAGATACCTTAGAGGGTCGCCAACCGCAGCCGGGCAGCGGGAGTCCGTCGGGACCCAATGGGCACGGTGCGTCCAGCCCGGGCACGCCCTGCTCGCCGCGGTCTCCCTTGTCTCCCTTCCGGCCTCGCTTACCGCCCGGGCCCTGCGCACAAATACCGCGCGCCGCGATCAGATCCCGCTGCTCGTTCCCCCTCCTCCCCACCCTCCCTCGCTCGTGTGCCACAGTATACCTGAACACTCGGTTTGAGAACTCGTGGTCGTAATTACAAGTTCTGATGTTCCGTAAAGAACATCGCATCCATCCGTCTACGCCGGAAGGGGGAAGGGGTGTTCAACTGACGTACTCAGACGGACTCACTGAACAGTAATTGTATTAAATACCTAGACAGCATCCACTCGTATAATAAACGTGGTGCTGGTCGTGTAGTTAAGTGGTGTAACGTGATATGCGTGGAGTTAGTGACGCATGCAGAATGGCTTAATGACTGGAAAGTTAGTGGGCTGGGTGAACAGGTGCGACAGAGTGCGGGGAACGGGCGGTCATATGAACGGTCAGCGCGGCACTCACGGGTTCTCCCTTGTAGCCCTTCTCGCCCTTCGGCCCCTGTGAAATGAAAAGTGACGTCATTATAATCGATGAAACACGACATCGAACGCAACCGATATCCAATCGTATAAGTATCACTAACCTCCTGGCCGGGGATCCCATCCGTACCCTGCAACGTTGGTTAAGGTATTAGTGTCGTTTGCAGTATGAATCGTACCGATATAGCGGCTGTAGCGACTAAAGCGACATTTCTTATATAATGTAAAAGTGTAAAAGCGACCTCACATCACCGGGATCACTGTATCCCATGCGATCTCAAGGTTATCGAAAAATAACAGCAACAGGACGCAAGAAGGAGCGAGCGTAATGATGTGAAGCGTAGAGGTCGATAGAGGGTCATTGCTAAAGAAGGTGGATGTGACGGGTGATGGCGGGTGTTGCGAGGAGGCGCGGCGGCACGTACAGGTAGCCCGGGGTCTCCGCGCTCGCCTTTGCCGCCTGGCTCGCCTTGCGCGCCCTGCGACATAACGGTCGTGATCATCGTCCTGCCCTGTCATCTCTGTCGCTCACTTCACAACATATTAGCTTCCGACCATTCGAAAAATGGTACACAATAATTAGAGCCTTCGCAATCAAAGAGTTCCTAGTGATGGCGTCGTGTCCGGAGAGGGCGGAGGACCGTTTGTAGTAGTTTTACATACAAGTATCAGGATAATGAAACTCACCTTCATCCCGTCGAGTCCGGGCGGGCCCTGCGAAAAACGTACACGTCAGCACACGACCGCGTTAGCCGTTACCTGCACACTCCGACGTCACCACGACGAGTGTGCAGGATGTGCGAGGTGCATGCTACTGATGCGACAGGAGCAGTCGGGAGCGGTCGACGGCGGCAGGCGGCGCCGCAAGCGGACAGCGTGCAGAGACTCGTCGGCATGCGGGGCGGGACGGGGAAAGGCGCAAGAACGAATAGAAAGACGTATACGCATGACATGCAAATGTTTATTTTTCTTGAAAATAATTTACGAACAACAATATTCATGATGTATGGTACAAATGACAACTTTCGATTTCCATAAAAAACTTAAATCATTAATTATCATAAGAGTACAGATAGAGACACGAAGGAGCGTCGAACGTCTCGCGAGTCGTAGTCCGACGTCGGTGGACTCGCCGGAGATGCTAGCGGGCGGCTGTGCGGCGGCGCAGTGGCGCCGGTGGCGTCTCCTAGACATACTCAGTCTAAACACATTACAGTTTTGTACATTTGTGGGACGTTGTCGCTTGAGCAATACAATGGGGACGTTCGACCACATGAGGAAGAGCTATACACGAAGTCGACACGTATACGACGAACGTGGCAACCGCGGCACGTTACACGCGTGCAGGTGCGGGGGCGTGGGCGGGGGAGCCGCCGGGGACGGAGCGCACGGGCCACTGCGTGCGGAGCGCGATCCGCGCTGTACTGCCACAACGACACGTAATATTAAAAATTATCGATCTCAGCTTAAAATAATTACGATTTAATTGAATCGTGTAACTCTAGTAAGCAGTCTCATTGTTGGTACCTAACGTTATTAGACAGACGTCACGGGGGGCTGCGGGAGTGACGTGTCGGGAGACAGTAGGGTGCGGGCGCCCTCCGCTGACTTACTTTCTAATTTACACACCATAATTTAAGATAATGCTTAAATGTATAAAATGAGCCTTACTCTAATAGTTTTGTGTGAATTTTACACCGAAGAAATCTATGATGATCGCGGATGAGGAGTTCGTTGTAGTGCGACCACCTACTGAGGTAGAGTTACGCAATTGGCAGGACCGATGGCCCGTCGGTAGTCGATCGGGACCACTTTGGGGGTCTTATCGGGAATATTCAGGGGCTCCACTGAATATTCGAGTACAAATACGTTATTAATCAACGTCTTAAAAAATAGTAACTTTGATCATTGATTAACTGATTGCTTACGAATTACTAGTAATAAGTAAAAATATCATATTATATGGCGAGAACCAGGAGTTCGACTTGATACATTTACACTATATCAAATTTGTTGCAATTAAATACATATATTTTTAATATTATGTCATATCGAAGTAAAGATTAAAACAGTAATGAAGGAATAATAGGTATATTACATAGAGATATGGTTATTTTTGGTATTTATTCACTAAGGTTCCGGCTATGCCTTTTGGTATTTCAAAATTTATTACGCAGTTTCGTGATAGTAATCGAAATGAATTCAAAAGTAAAATTATAAATCGAGTGGCAATCGACAAAGATATTCATCGACTTCCGTGACTTATGGCTTATGACGAAACTCAATTATTACTAGTATATAAACTGAGAATACTGCGGCTGGCGTCACGGATGTGGGCGATAGCCGAAATCTTTGCAATATTTAAAAACACCGTAACAATATTTACAACATAGGTCTCAATTCAAAGCCGAAGAGAGAGAACCTCTATGGAAGCGTGACGACAACGACGGCCCGGCGCGGGGGGGAGTGTCACGACCGGCGCGCGGTGGCCGCCGGGACACGTGTGACGTCACTTTATACACGTCTGTAGCACTTGGCGCCAGTTTCGGTAACGTTTCACTTCACTTATCGAATAGCACTTATGAAATAGCCGGGTACGTACAAATTTTACAATTTACAAGACAATCGCTGCGAGCCAGGGTCCGGTGACGTCACGAGAGCGGGCGGCGCCGGCGTGGCGTGACGTCACTACGTGAAGGCGAAGTCCGGCGGCCAGTGGTTGTCCTGCGTCCACACCACGCCCGGGTTAGTACACACGCAAACCTCTACCATGACAGTAATAGGTGACTATTCATTTGAATCACTGTTTATTAGTAGATATTATTATGCCTTTACCACTTTTACGATACGACGACGTGCCCCGCTCGTCATCAGTGGCCATCGACCTAAGCTCTAGATCAACTCGAGACCGAGAGTTCAACATTTATGTGAGGCGAACATTGCTCGGAGCGGGGCTCACGGTCATATCAAGTATCATGCAAATAATTTGGTCAGTGATTTCTACGAGGTGATTTAGTAGGTAAAAGTGAGGTGAGTGGTCTGACAGTGTGTGTGTCGGCTACGTATGTGTTGTGTGTGTGTGTGTGTGTGTGTGTGTGTGTATTCATGGTACTCACCCGAGGCCCTGGCTCGCCGGGTCGACCTGGATCGCCTGGCTCGCCCGGCAGGCCCACGGGACCCTACGTAGAGACCGTACGTTCAAATTGGCTTTATGAAAATATCCGTTTACTCGGTATGTATGCAAATTATGTGTCGAATTTTCGATGTCCATTACATTAAATTTATGTCCATTATTGGATAAATGAGTTTCGTTGGGTCTGTTTATAGATATGGAAGTAGTAAACGGACATATTGTTAACCTAATGATAAGTAGCAACCGCAACCTCCAGCCAAACACCTCGCACAGAACGAGTTTCATTTATTTAGAAGTACAGTGTCATCCGTGTACTGTGGACTACGGACGAGAGGGACTGACATGGAAGGTGATCGACTTTATACTTACAGGTAGCCCCATCGGCCCAGCGTCCCCCTTCTCCCCTCGGTCTCCCTGCAGCAGGACAGGGTGATGTTATAAGCAAGAAACATATTGTATGGCCAATAAAAGAATTTGTCAATAGTTGACATTAACAGCGAGCGGCAGCCCGACAGGTCCAGACAGAACCGGTGCAATGGTAATGTGGCAGAGCTACGAGTACCTACGTTCCCAACTCCATCTGTCAGGTGACCCCTGCACCGTTACTCCAATTTAAAATACAGTATATACTAAAACAAGTCATAATCAGCCTCAGACACGACTACGTCGAAACGTCGGGATTGCTGAACGAACCTGGCGTCCGGCATCCCCACCCTCCAGATCGAAAGACACCGCCGGCCACACCAACTGCCGGAGTCGAGGAGCGCTTCAAGCAGGAGACGGCCAAACAACTACTTTAGTAACCGCTACGACCGTTTACTTCTTTACCGACTTGTAATCTTATTTATATTATGCTTTGTGTCGATTATTTCTAATTAGGTACGAGTATTATGAGTTTTTGATGGAAGAGATAAGTAAAAAAACTCATTTATCAATATCAATCGGTACATTGAGAGATATAAAAAATTTAAATATAAGGTACAGTATGATGCACGTTAAGCTTTTTAAGACTTTTGTATGACGTGTACTAAGTCAACTGCGAGTTTCTTGTATACGTTGGGCGTCGGGCGGAATGGTACCCGCAAGTTGCAACAAGTTCTAGAGCGCTCAGCTCGTTTTAATGTCATTATTAGAGCTGTATTGCTATAAGCTGCTAAATTTAAGAGAGAGACGTATGTTTAGCAGCTGACGAAATATTAAAAAAAATATATAATCTATCAGAAGGAAATCATGTCTGCTGCGTTAAGAAGAACAAGATAAACAAGAAAAGCAATTAGTACAGACAATAAGAAGCGTGCCAGGAAACTGAAAGTACGAGAGAGTAAAGTAAGAGAAGGATTCTGCAACGTATAGTAACTGCATATTTCGATTTGTAAAAAATATTTTTTGTTTTTTTTTTATATTAATAGCCGACAAACGAGCAGACGAACCACCATTGCCCATGGACCGATCAGCAAGACCAAAGGTATCACTGATGCGTTGTCGGCCAGGAAAGAAGGTAAGCAAGAAAGTACTGTCTCTCTGGCCCCCAGCCGGAACACGACCAGTCGTTTGGCGGCCGAATCGAGCAGGAGGGCGGTAGCTACCCAGGCGGGCTTCACGGAAAGATAATAATACCGGTAATAATATTAATGACTGAATAATAATACTGATAATATAATCTTTACGCGAAGCCCTACCACCAAGCGGGCTGGCTTCTGTCGCCTCTTACGACATTTATAAAAAAAATATCGTTGTGTAATTTAATTTTATTTGATATGGCTTTCATGCAATATTTTGACAATTTTAGCATCAATAGACAAGGAACAGAGATACCAATGAAAGGAAAGAAAACTTTTTTTATTTGCGGTAATATCATGATACGGGTATCTCAATGTACATATCAAAGATTATAGTTTCTCCTACTCCTCAGACTCCCAGCAATTTAACGTTATTATTCATCGTTATGTCGTCAGTCACACTGGGAACCAACGAGGTCACATGCTTTCTCTTTAAAACAAACTAAAGGCACAAGGTAATTTATATACAAGATCTGTGTTCTGAATACGTCGTTTGATCCAAAGCCCATAACGCCCAAAGTAGATGACTATCACTCATGAAGCCGTATTTACATCATAAAATATATAAATTATTCTAGATTTTTAGCCACACAATTACTACACAGTCTAGTTACCTGTTTATTGCCTCCGATGAGTTAATACGTAATGTTTTATTTGTTATAGCTCAATTTAACCCGTCATTAATAATAAGATTGTAATAAATCAATGTCAAGTTATTGGATGTCACCTACTGATCTTTATGCTTATTGGCGTGTTATTGATTAAATCGTCATAATCGTAGAACATTGAAGGATGTGCGTTTTGACAAATTTTACAGGGCAAGCATTTTAAATAATTTGTATAATTTTTTTGACATATCTTTTTTATTACAAAACCTATAATTTTGAAAATTTATTTACATCTATAAGAAAGGGTTTGTATTAAGATGGAATATGAATAAAAAGTAGCATTTTGTTGGTTTTCCAGAAAAATCACATGTTTCATTTTACTATGGAGTCAACACAGTTGCATTGTATTATTCGAAGTTCTTCTTGGGAAATTTAATTTAATAAAGTGTCAGATGTTACTTAACGATCATGTTCTATCGACTTACGAAAAAACATTTTGACGGATGTTTTATGTGGTACATATTTTTCTACAATAAAATGTGTTTTACTTATATTTATTTATTGTTGATAAAATTAGTTATTAGATACAAAACAAAAATGAACGATATTTAAAGATAATAATTAAGTTTAGGCAATAATCAACTATATTTTGAACTAAAAGTCTAAAGAAGAATAATAGTTGAAATATTGAAACTAAGCTTTTGGAAACCTTATTTACTCAATTAAGGTACATTTTAAGTAGGAATACAATTACTGTAATAGTAATAAGTAGATTCCTAGTACATACATTTAAATCAACATAAATACTTCTTAGCAATTAAAAGTTATTAGCATCAACAGACATCAATACGTTGTAAGTATAGATATAATTACGAAATAGAAAACATTGTCATAAGCAAACAATTTTCAGTAAATATTCAGTTACTTAATCACATTATTTCTTATTATCGCAAATATTACGCCCATTAATTAAACTTTATAAAATGTCGTGGTATGTTAGATATATCGCAAAAAATTATAAGATAGTTGTATTTATAATTATTGCTTGGAATTGGATCCTATATTATATTCTATTATTATATAATATTATTATAATTATATTCTAGTTTCCTTTCGAAGGATAAGTGTCATGTAATCATCACGTAAGGTATACTTACAACGAACCTGATCACTCTGAATTTCTGCGATACAAACTTCTTTAATGCCTGTTCATGTAACTCTTTCGTTGTCTATATTTTAAACACAGTTATTTAACTGATCATTAAAATCAAAAATCAGACTGACAGACAGACTGATTTTAACGTGTATAACTTTACAAGGATCTCCTGTGACTTTAGTCCACCGTACAAATATTTTTTTTCATCAAAATGTAAATTATTTTATGTTTTATGTTTCGAAAAGATGCTTTAACAATGAGGAGAAGAAACGGCGAAAGAAACTCCTCAGCACATCTTTTAAACAACATGGTAATTAAAAAAGTTTAAACCTGTGCGGAACTGGTTTCGACACAAATTTTTCCAGGCATCCTTGTCGTTAATGTACTCATCTATACTGTAATATCCTTTGTCTATAAGTTGTGTTTTAATGCGACGCTTAAAAGTTCCAATGGGCATCTCGCGTAACAATTTAGGAATATTATTGTAAAAACGAACTCTAAGCCCCATAAATGAACCTTTTGAAGACGATATGAAGATGTAAGCAAATTATGCCTATTATTTTATGCGGCCCTTTCAATCACACCGTGGACAGAATTTTCTTTTCCCATTGAGTCTTTTGCTACCAAAATGATTCCATCGTATTTTTCCCAACCTTTACTAGTCGAATATGTGTTTAAGACATCGTTTTACGAACACCTACTTTTGAGGAATTCGTTGGCAAAATATACTTGTATGTAAATTGAAATTATGCTTTAAATCTCTTTGAAGACCCCTAAGCTGTTACTATTTTGTACTAAAGTTCGCAACATGAAGACATTGATGTAATCTATTAGCTAATTTCCAAAACTTGTCAAAGGCATTCGTTCTTTCCTCGTGAGTCAACTTAGTGTCACATTTATACGTACAAGTGCAAGTTCTAGCTGTAGCTTTTGCTGGAACCTCCTTACCTCTCCATTTAATGTAAGGAGCTGGAGACGACTAGCATAAAGACGCAACTGTATCGATGGTGGGTAGTTGGTATAATCGCCATACTCGTGAGTGGGACAAAATATGCCATTACATATTATATGTGAGGTGATGGCTCGTAGTTGTCAACATACGGGGTATCTGTTGATTGAAAAGATATAAATCTAAAATCAATGTAGATGTATCTAACGTGGTTGAGGTTGAACTAATATTTTAAAACACACACCACCACACTGCTGATTATGGTAAATGGGTGTAAATATGGGGATACATTCAGATTCACGGGCATAATGTGAACATCCCTAAGACCACCAGGTATGTTCGGATTAGTATTTTCATTATTTGTTGATTTTACGGTTTTACTTGTTTCACGTCTTGTGATCTAAAAACACGCCTATAGAAATTTCATGCATTTTTTCAATTATATTGCTTGGAGGTAATGGTGAAAGACATTCTGAAAATAAATATGTTATTTTACTTACATTAAAACACTTTAAATGCTTTCAATTCTTAATTTTTTTGATTGAGAATATAAAGATAACTAACCTCTGATACTATGAATACAAACCAACACCAAACAAATAAGTCTTTCAAAAGAATAAAGACGGAAGTAAATTTTGAGTCCCAGAACAAAGTGGGATTAGTACATACGACACTTCGATACAAAACAGTGGTCGCAGAATATCGTCGGTTGTGATCACTGCTCAGTATCGTCTCCGTGGAAAAAAGTGGTGTAGTTACGTACACCTTGTAATATTAAAATCACTTAAAAAATATAATATAAATCCAGCAACCTTATATTCTGTCAGGAAGCAAACATTTTTTATTAGGAAAATTATATTATATTATATAAAATTCCGTAGAATAATGATGGATACTCAAAACCGCCGTTTTAGCTATCTCCCTTACGAGCTGTTGCATAAATAGATGAAATGAGTAAAATACATTTTTCAAACATCATTCCTTATCTTTCCTGGACACCATGGTATACATACCTCTTCGTTGTCTTCAATAACTTGATTAAAACATGTAATTTTTTAAATCATATTTTTTTAAACAGCTCTTCAATTAGTTTTACCATAAATTTAGTCCCTCTAGATTTCATTTTAGTACGCTCTTTGACATTATATGTAATAAATTAAACGCCAAATACATGAATTTTAATAAACATAGTTAAAACACGATAAAAACTGCAATCAGGTGCAACGTATGGGCAAGTTCAACGAACAGTGGCGACTGAGCGGTCCGTCGAGATCGGGAGAGGGTAGCGGGGAAACTACACACAGTACTTAGACGTAAACGTAGAACCGACATTTTTCTACGATTGTTTGTCATAACCGTCAATGTACCGGCTGTATTATTCCAAAACTATAATAAAAAATCAAATTTTTTAAACTTAGTAACAAAGTTTTAGTAGTGTAGTATCCAAATATTGCGAAAAGTGATTTTCGTATTTTTTTCAAAACCGACATTTTTCTACGATTATGACGAAATATGTTTAATCGTCATAATACCAAGTAACAAATAGCCAAAAAAAAAACAAGTAACAAAAAAAAACAAGTAACAAAATGCGTCAAATTTTCAGTGTAACTGTAATAAATCAGTAACATTCTACAGAAAAAAAATTAATCTCGTTTGATGTCTGGCCCAAGATTGTAAGAAAACGCGCCAGTCACATTCAATAGTTTTCTGCCAGGCGGAAGGCACCAAAGTAATTTAACTTATTTTGGAAAGCTTTTTGAAAAAAAACCGTAATCTTCGTAACAGTGATGATTCTAATGATGATAAAATAATTGTAATTTACATATATTTTTATTTTTCTTGCAGTTAATCAGTACGTGAAAATTAGACAAATTAAAGCACTTTGCATACATTACATCACTTTCAATTCTGTAATTTATTACTCCATAAGTTTATATATTATCCATTTCTTACTTTAAGGCCTCTATCGCCACTGGTAGGACAAACAATTGCTTAAGAGTCAATACGTTTCACTTATATGAAACGGATCGAGAAACATTAACAAACACTCACTTTAATTGCTCTAAAATTATATTCGATATCGACATTACAATGCAAAAATGCATTGTTAGGGGGTCCGTACCAGTTAGATCTAAACGAACTTATTGAACGGTGTGTTTACTTGCCGTTTTTCCGCGCGTACCCGGATCGCCCTTGTCGCCCTTGATGCCGGGAGGTCCCGCCACGCCGGGGGGGCCCGAGGGACCCGGCGCCCCCGGGGGACCCATCATCTGCAAAACGCACCACAATCATATTATTCGCTTTTCCTTACAATGACAATAAATATGTCGTATGTCGTCTCACACGTCGCATCGTTGAGGAGCACGTGCTCTCGCATTTATAGTTGTTTTAATAGTTTCAAGGATCAACTAAAAAGCAGACGGGCCACCCGATGTTAAGTAATCACAGTCACCCACAGACATGTGCAACTCTAGAAGAGTCGCCCACGCATCGCCGGTCCTGAAGGAGAGCTCTTTTCATATCTTTTTTGAAGATACCTATGTCATAGCGTTCCGGGAAGACCACCTAAGGAAGTTTATTCTTAAAAAAGTAATATATATATATATATATATAAATAAAATGGTAATAGGAAGTATTTTATTTCGTACTAAAAAGGTTTTACGTGTATTTTGTTTATTTATTCATTTATTTATTTACTTATTTATTTATTTATGAATTACCAACAAAATTATATGCTAATACTTACATAACTATAATATTTTAAAGTTTCTAAATACATATAATCTCACTTATACGTAATTACAACATGCATAAAATACTTGACGATAACAATGTATTTTTGGCCGGGAAAAAGTTATGTATATACATAGTATATACCTATAGTTACGAAACAGTCATGATATTTTTGATTTTTAGTTTAAATGTTGACAAGCTATTGCTAAACAAATCTATAGACTTGTCTTTGTTGCACAATTTACCATACTGCCTACAAATCCTTGGTATTAGGGAATTGTGCCCAAGATTTGTCCTGTAGGATTTGAACTTAAGCAATGGGATGGGGTACCGTAGTAAGCGTGATGGCACATTAAATAATAATAATAAATAAATAAACGTTTACACACTCACACCCCCGCACTAGGATTCCCTGTGTTGCGGGTGGCATGGCACACACATACACAATTATCACATCACAAACACCCATGACCCGAGAACAAACATTTATCTGTCACATAAATATCTGCCCCGGCCCGGAATCGAACCCGGGACCCCACGCTCGGCAGGCAGGGTCACTACCAACTGGGCTACGGGGTCGTCATTGAAAGATATTTGACTCAGTAATTCCGTGTTATCGACGGTTCCGTTTAATAACTTATGTAAGTGAATCAACTCCTGCAATATGCGTCTATCCTTCAAGGTATTGAGGTTAAATTTTTTTAACCGTACTTCGTAAGGCAGTTTTTTGTGAGACCCTTCTGAGTAAAATTTAGTAAACCTCCTCTGAATGCTCTCCAGGCGATCCTTATGTACCTGGTAAGCGGGGTTCCACACAACTGTGCCATACTCGAGTTTACTTTTGACCAGGCTTGTATATAGAAGTTTTTTAGTCTGAAGTTATTTAAATTGTTTTGAGTTTCTGAAAATGAAGCCAAGCATTTGGCGTGCAGATCTACAAATATGTTCTACGAGAAGATAAAATCATAGCTTTGAGTCGATTATGACACCTAGGTCACGAATTTATTCTTGTTTTTCAAGCCGGCTATTGCGTATGGCATAGTTGGTATCTATTACTGTGCGCTTGCGAGCGAAACACATGTGAGAACATTTAGCAGGGTTAGGGTCCATCCCATTCAGATTACACCAGTTGACGACTCTGTCGATATCTGCTTGTAAAGCCTGAGCATCTAAGTTGTTGGAAATTTCTGTGCCAAATTTAAGGTCATCGGCAAAAATAAAGAATTTTGAATTTTAAAAGCAGTCCGCTATATCATTGATAAATATGTTAAATAAAAGGGGTCCAAGAATGGATCCTTGTGGCACACCTGATGTAGCGTCGAATATTTGGGATGAGTGACCTTTGATTGCTACGTATGAACATCTGCCAGATAAGTACGAGATGAGCCATGACAGGAGGGTGCCTCCTATTCCAAAAGAGGATAACGTTGTGACCAACAATTTGTGATTAACCCTGTCAAAGTCCTTCGAGAAGTCACTGTAGTTGACATCAACTTGTTTTCGCGAATCTACTAATGGAATTATAAAGTTAGTGAAGTTACTCAAGTTTGTGACAGCTACAAAACCATGCTGCGCCTCTGAGAGCCCACAAAGTACATGGCGCGATAACAAGGGATGTACCAGAGACTCGAAGACCTTTGGCAGGGCTGACAGTATGGATATAGGCCTGTAGTTAGAAACATTGTCACGGTCACCTATTTGTATATAGGCACAATTCTTGCTAGTTTCCACATATCCGGAAAGACTCCGGTTTGAAAGGATTTATTGAAGATCATGCATAGAGGCGTTGACAAGGACAAGGCGCACTTATTTAGGAATAACGTTGGTAAGTTATCTGGGCCCGCCCCTTTCTTCGTATCAAGTCTTTTTAACTTCTGAATGACTTCTTTAGTCAGAGCAGATATGGTTTATATAGGAGAATTTGTCATCAATTTTACTGGTATAGAGCGTGTCGCAATTAACATATATTGAAAAGAAGGACTCAGCAAATAAGTTGCTAATTCTTTGACCATCAGCGGCAACTTTAGCATTATACGTCATTTGATCTGGATACGTGTTCGGTGACTTTTTGATATTTTTTAAATGTGTCCAGAAGTATTTGGGATTTTTGGCTAGGTTATTTTCTATTTGCGCTATGTATGTATTATAGCACACTTGAATCAAACTGTTGCAATCAGATCTTAACGATTCATAATTTAGTATATCTAAAGGATTTTTGTAGATTTTTGCTTTTATTCTATATTTATATTTTTGTTTTAATGCATAGGTAACTTTTTTGTTGTACCATACTGGACATTTATTATTTTTAGGTTTGATTTTTGGGACATGTTTTTTGATGATTATATTTAATTTATTGTAAAATATTGTTGAATTGACGTTGTTGCAGGTTTTGAATAAATCTAACCAAGGCACATTATCTAAACCTTGGTTGATAGCATCGTAGTTGGCTTTGTAGAAGTTGCATTTTTATTGCTAGACAATCATCTAAGACATTCGACTTTTTAAGGTTGAGATTCACATTAAGTGGTGGGTGGTGATTGTCGATTGTGCTGATAGGATTTTTATTTTCAGAGAAATAATGAGTAGGAGTTGGATAGTACCAGATAAATAATTTTGTTATTAAAATTTTTAACCGTATTATATTGTTTCAGGTTATGTTCTTCACAGAAGTCTACGAATATAGAGTCTAAATAGGAACTACTTGATGGCTGTAGATAATGTATACCTGGTATTTCGGACCAATATACTCTACTCATATTAAAGTATCCCGTCAATAAAATGTGCGCGTTATTTTCTATTACTTTGGATGTGTTTAGTAAGAAACCAGTCAGTGTCTCAGTTTTGATGGGTGGTGGAAGATAGACTGAGCATATAGCAATTAAGCTTGGTTTACCGTGTATAACTATGTCTACTGTGACCCATAGGTCTTCGTAACTGCTCTCCCATTCTAATTTCCTATTAGATTTTAAGTTATTTTTTATTGCAATTAAGACCCCTCCAAAATTTTTAAGTTTATTTTAGGTTTGTTTGATCTTTATCTCTCCGATATACCGTATAGCGATTATCGATGAAATCGCCGTTGAAAACTCCGTCACAGAGCCAAGTTTCTGTAAAGTTTATAATATTGTAGTCGTTAGATAAAATATTGAGTTTTACCTCTTGTGTCTTACTACGGATACCCCTAACGTTCTGATAATATAATTTCATATATCTATATGCAACAAAAACACCTAGGTGAATTAAAATGAACAAAATAATAGATAACAAAAAGTATAAGTATATAAGAATTAAAAAATTATGAGGCTAATAGTTCCAACTGTTCGATATTTCGCACTGCAATAACTTCGGAATCTTCAGATTTCCTCAAGAATACTCGATTATCTTTCTGCCACACGAATTTGTAGTTAAGTTTTTTAGCGGTAAATCTGGCAAACGCATGTAACTTTTTCAATTCCGGAGTCAAGTGTTCGACGACGTAAATAGGTTTGATATCACCTCCGATTCCGATATAGCTTGTGTTCAATTTTTCTTTGGTTTTTCTATTACATTTTAACACATCTGCCAGAAAAGTGTCTCTGATGCGAGTACTACAGAATTTAACAATAATTGAGCGAGGGCGAGTACTTTCCGGATTTACCTTGGCGATTCTTGTGCACTTGTGAATATCTACGTCAGAGATATTACTCCCTGTTATTTTTCCTATTTGTGTAATGATGTTAGGTATATTTTCAAATTTATGCTCGGGCAAGCACTGGATCTCTAAGTTAGTCGATCTTGAATGTTGCTCAACAATACTCAGTCTGCCATTGAGATCTTTTACAGATAATTTCAAACTGTCGTTTTCTTTTTGAGATTTTTCCACTATAATCACTTTTTCCTGCAGTTGTTATTTTAAGTCTTCACATTGACTATTAACATTTTATTTGATTGAATATTTTATTGAGTTGATTTCCTTAAAGATTTCTTGTGTTTTATTTTCTAATATCTTAGATAGATTCTCATCTGTTTTTACTAAGAAGGACTTAAATTCTTCTTGCATAAGTTGTTTGACATTTTCTAGTGTGATAGTTGACGAAATGTTTTGCGTTGAAGCCAGGGGGCGCCGCTGAGTTACGTTAGAAGGAGGGCTAGTTCCACTTAGACTCTGGGTTCAGCTGCTTGACGAGCGCACCGGTGTGTTTGTGTTATCTCCTTTCGGTTGTTTCACACAACAAGAAGGGCACGCCCAGTTATTTTTGTATTCTGCTGTTAGCTCTTTAAATTTTCTACCAGAGTTGTTAACACACTCGAAGCGGTAGCGCAAACTACAAGTAACACACTTAATGTGTTCAGCTGTCACTATATCGTTAGAGCATGCGGAGCGGTTTTTTGCTTTGGGTGCCTTACTACTCATTTTAATTGATGCCTGCGGACAATGATTAGCGGTGACTTTAAATGTGCGTATTGCTTTTACCTGTGTATCAGGCGCTGAGAATCGGGTGCGTAGTAGTGCTTGAGAAATGACGTAGATGTAGGGTAATTGTGAGTTGACGTATAGTTGTTGAAATATTTAGGCTTGAATTACTCATGATTCCCTTATCCGATTTTTGTGATCCAAACACCAAACACTAGCTTGCATTAAATAGTTTTCTGTGTACTAACTCAACTGTAAGTTAACTACTTTGGACTATTAATTTTGAATTTATTATTCCGGAGCAACTTATAAACAATGTTATCGTGATTGATGAGGGTATGATTTGTTTCCTAATGTTTTTTATTTTCTTATTACTGTCACTGCACTGTGAAAATGGAGAAAATATTAGCTTGACTCTAGTGGGCTCCTCTAAAAAAATCTCGTCATCCAAACACAAGCACTTACAAACATTACTTTTTGTAAAAATAATCATCAAACGTCGAATCGGTTCCGTTACACGGACCGTCCGGAGCGCCATAACCATGTTCCAAACACCCAATAAGTCGCCTAGAAGTGCGGCCATTAACATACTGTATCGAAATGTTCGAGGCCTTAAGACAAAGTTTGGAAAAATATGGTGAAATGGTTTAGATCACAACTCAGTTGCGGCGACAGAAACATTTCTCGATGAGAGTGTTGGCGATCCTGAATTGGTCACTGGAAATTGGTCAGTTCTTTGATGCAACAGAGTTGCATCATGCGGCATTCAATATTACACATCAGCGATGTCATGATTTGGAGACAAAGTTGGGCGAAGAACTTTGGGCTGACTTCCCGCGGTGCGGCCGTATTTACCATGTTTGTGTCCTTGAGCCTAGCGTCAGAGATGTAGACTATATGATATGGTTTTGTATGTGGAAAACGTAATTAGCAGGTTGACAGAAGTAATAATATCAGAACATTATTAATTTAAACAGTGCATCCCTAAGTGTTAATAATAATACATTTTATTTTATTATCCTATTATAATTTTTTGAGAAAAATGTAATATTTATGGCAGAAAGCTTGATAGTGTCTTAGTTGGGAAGAACGCTGACATGCCAGATGTAGTTGTTACTAGTACAGAAGGTTATGTTCCCATCGACGCATCTCATTTGGCATTGGACATTGGGCAGTGTCTGAAGGTCACTCGAAAATTTAAAGTCATTCCACCGAGTAACATAAAACCGATAAATTACTGGAACTTCAAGATATGTGATGACGCTAAATTATATAATTTGTTTTCCTCCAGAGTAGTGATTATATCACAATATATACGATTTGTTTGATACTTGTATACCCAAGAAACGTTGAGCCAAAACTAAAGCCAACCAATATCAGGTCTAGTTTATTTACTTGGTATAATTACCAATCATCCGCCAATGCTTATGCAAACTTCTTTGTGTTTTCTCGCCGAGCATATCGCGTTTAGATTCTGCTTGCAAATATCGGAAATTATAGTCATTACAGTAATTACGTGAACATCTTTTAACGCCCTTGGATGCGGTATACAAAATTAACATACTGAAAATTAGTAGTTCAGTAGGACCAGAATAAATTCCATCAATGGTAGTAAAACATGTCAAAAATAGTACTTTAATGTTTCACTAAAAACAAAAATACATTTATCACAATGGAAATATCAATTCGTCAGGTTAGACATCTTTGAATCTCCTTCATATCATACGGGCTCAGTCACGGGCTTCGTCACTAGATGTTTCCGTTATTTAAAACTTTATAAACGTGGATAAAACAAAAGAAGCTTTTGGATTTCAGGATGAAATAAATTATTCTTGATCGTAAATTATTGATTCAGTTGTAGAATACTTCCACTCACTCAAACTTTCAGCGTCTCTTGACATAAGAGGCCCGTCTACTTGTTTGTCGGCATATTAAAATATGAATGATATTCAACATTAATATCATTCATATTTTAGTTATAATTAAAGGTACAGGCAAAGGAAAACAGACATGTGGCCGTGCTAGTATTACTAGATTTTAATAATAATTTTAACACTGTAGACTTTGTTATTTTGCTTGCTACAATACGCTCTCTTAACATAGTTCCGAGTGTCTGTGACTGGTTACTTGTATGGGCGCCGGCAACGTATTCGGATTCTTATTGGTTACTCATCCTGGTCACCGAGTCGTTACTGGCGTTCCACAAGGTGGCATGTTATCTCCTCTTCTGTTTTCACTCTATATCAATTCGATTAGTCTCAATTTATTTTCTCTCTACCACATTTATGCAAATGATCTTCAAATTTATTGCCAAGGCCCCATCGATAATCTAGCCAAAATTACCTTGAATAATGACCTGACTTGTTTTTCAGAATGGTGTTTATTACATGGACTAAAGGTAAACCCTCAGAAGACCCAGGCTATTATTATAGGAAGCTCGAGGTTATTGTGTAAAATTAGTAACTATAATCTACCACAAATAACATTCAATGGTGTTCATGTGCCCTTTGCTGACAAAGTCAAAAATGTCAGGATATTTATGGATAGTTATCTAACATGGGCTCCTGAAATTAACGAGGTCAGTAGAAAATTGTTTTCTGCAATGGGGTCTCCCCGTAGACCACGCAATTTTGTACCTGTTGCGACTAAGATTACGCTTTCCTTATCTTTACTTCTTCCAATCCTTAACTATGCCGATGTTTGCTACTTAGATCTAACACAGAAGCAACTGAATAAACTTGACGTTTCCAAAATATCTGTATTCGATTCATATTTGGTATTCGGAATATGGTCAATATTTCTGATTATAGATCTAAGCTCAAGTGGCTCCAAATCCGTCTTCGCCGGAACAGTCATATTCTCTCTGAAAGCAGATACTACTAGAAAGATACTGCGTCCTGTCTATCCAAACACACCTGAATACTTAAAACAACGATTCCAATTCAAATCTATTGATAATCTATCCCTAATGACAGTCTTTCTCTTTTAGTCTCATCCAGATCTTCATCTTTCTATGGTCAATCCTTTACCGCAGTGGCTGTGCGATTTTGGAACTCCTTACAAGTTACAATCCGACGTGCGCAGTCACTAGAATTATTTAAAAAACTAGTAAAGTAAAGTAAATCGCGAGGAAATCTGCATATCGAGGAACTCCGTATTCGGTCTTCACTCCTCACCTGTGAGAGGAGATCCGATCCCAACATGGAGAAAGTTATGGATTGTGGTGACGGTGTGGTAATTTTTATTTGATTTCTTCGACAGTTGGGTAGCAAATAAAAATAATGGTATCGTGTATTAATTGCAGTAGGTAATGATCACTGTGCTCGATGAAGCTAGGTGCTCCTGGCCGTTTAGCTCCTACTTCAGCTAGAAGCTTCCGGAATGAGATCTGGCCGCGTGTGGGCCGCCAGTTTTAATTAAACTTTAGGTTGTCTTGTTCATAATTCATTATAATTAAACAACAAGGTTTTTATGAAGAGCACAAGGCCTCACGATACGTAGATCCTCGAATTTATTATACTAATAGTCGTATTGTGGATCAGAGATCCAAACTGAAACCCTCTATGCACTCTAAAATCAACATAAAACTCAGTCACACGAATTCACACACCATCATCATTAACATATGTTGAAAACTCAATATATTTATATTTACTGCAACCAGTATATTTTTAGAATGGTATGGAACTCACCATTTCATGCCCGTACAACTCGTACCCGGTTCCATCGCCCTGCAAGTTCAACAGTGGGCATAAAGATTAACAGTTCACGACAACCGCTAACGTGACTCAGCGAGTCGCGGAGGAGTCGATAGTTACCTGTCTCCGCCTCAGCTTCCTGTACTTCTGGTACACCACAGCGCGCCACACCGCGCACCACCGCGCGCCACCGGGCACCACCGCGCACCATCGCGCACCACCACGAAACACCACACCGGAAAAACAATTACGAGCGACACGTTACTTTAAAACATTAGCCTTGCTCAGCGCACATCACGTATCATAGCGTGTACTATTTAAATGTCACCCGTGAGGTGGTACCTACACAGAAGGATTGATTGTCATTTATTAGGTAATTGTGTTCTTCAAAATTGACATGTTAAAGATGTAGGGGTTTTTTTAAACATTCGGATAAATTTCGTAAACGTGTTTAGTAGCAACTATTGCAATATTGCCCTTTATAAACTCAAAAAGCATACAACGCCGGACATGTACCTCCGTCATTTCACTCCAAATTGGAAAAAAAACGAATGTTTAATTGTTTACAAATCAACTTTTTTGGCCGTATAGGGGGCGGTCTACGATATTGTCCTTAATCCAATGCTGGCAAAACAGGATGTCGTAAGACAGACAGAAGCCAGCCTGCTTGGTGGTAAGGCTTCGCGTAAAGATGATATTATCAATATTACTATTAAGTTAGTTATATTATTGCTGGTATTATTATCTTTCCGTGAAATCTGCCTGGCTGGCTACCACCGCCCTGCTCGAGTCAGCCGCCAAACGCCTCGTCGTGTTCCGGCTGGGGGCTTGAGAGTCAGTAATTTCTTTTTTACATTCTTCTCATTTGCTGGCCGACCCACCTTTGGTCTTGCTGATGTCCATGGGCGACGGTGGCCACTTACCATCAGGTGGCTCGTCTGCTTGTTTGTCAGCTATTAACAAAAAAAAAATGCAGACATTACTGTGTACAATTGGTTCGAGTAAATCTGTTTTTAATTGCAAAGTGTCTAACGATTGTCAACAGATACGGCATTATTATCCAACACGATAATGCAAGACCGCGCAAGATGAAATCTTGGAAAAAAAATAATTGAGGTGGTTGATACTGTCTCAGCCACCATACTCGCCCGACATATCACCATCGGATTTTCTTTTATTCTCATCGCTACAATACTTTTCGAGAGGCAAAAATTTAATAGTATTTGAACATCGATTGGTTTATATTAATATCAATCCGGCATTGAATATTATGTACCTAATATTAGGTAATCTACGTAATAGGTATCTAATCATTGACGTGAAACAAAAACCTGTTAAGTATTTTATCTGTTTGAATTTAAGAAAACAACATTAATTTCCGGTTCACCAACACGTGCGTAATGTTATCAAATACATAACTGGCTAATGCCGGACTCAATAGTTCGCCCTTTGTGATTAAAGTTTTAGGAAATTGCATTAAATAAATATATCAATAACAATGAACTTAAAAATATAATTTTACTATGCTCTTTACCCATGAAATTGCCGTTTTGCTGTACTGGCCATTTCAAATCAAAATAATTTTTTTTGGCTGATAATTCTAATTTCAAATTAATTTTATTTTTAAAACATGGAATTGTTTTTTCTAAAATCGTCATTTGTTTAATAGTTAGTGTTTTGTTTTCAACGCATTCGAACATTTTACGTCATCATGGATACGTTAAAAATTCGAGTAATTATTGAGTATGAGTACCGTCGTGGCAGCAAAGCGGCACAAGCGACACGCAACATCAACGACGATTTTCGGAGCGAACACTACAAACGAACGCACCACACGTTATTGGTTTGCCCGCTTCCGTTCTGGAAATTTTGACCTGAAAAATGAACCCTGTGGTCGTCCGAAAACTTTGGTCGACAATGACGAATTAAAGGCGATTGTGGAAGCTGATGAAACTCAATCTACGGCTGAATTAGCAGCAGCTTTCGACATTAGCATCAAAACAATATTGGTCCATTTGGATCAAATTGGCAAGGTAAAAAAGCTTGACAAATGGGTACCCCACGAACTTAATGATCGCCAGCGCGAAGTACGCGTCGAGACGTGCCTTGCACTGCTCAACAGGCATACAAACGAAGGAATTCTGAACCGCATTGTTACTTGTGACGGGAAATGGATCCTATTCGACAATCGTAAGCGCTCAGCAAGTTGGTTGGACCCTGGTTCAGCACCCAAACAATGCCCTAAACGAAAACTTACCCCTAGAAAAGTGATGGTCACTGTTTGGTGGTCTAACGCGGGTGTAATTTATCACAGCTTCTTACCAAACGGGACGAGCATTACTGCAGATGTGTATTGTGAAGAACTGAACACAATGATGGCGAAGCTCGCACGTCTCCAACCAGCTTTGGTCAATAGTTCGGCTCCACTGCTCCTGCACGACAACGCGCAACCTCATACTGCACAGCAGACGGTCTCTCAGCTACAAAAGCTGGGGTTGGAAGTTCTCCGTCATCCACCGTACTCACCAGACCTTGCGCCTACAGACTTCTACTTTTTCTAGAATTTGGATAACTTCTTGGCGGGAAAAAAAATCAATACCCGAGAGGCAGTACAAAATGCCTTTGAAGAATTTGTTGCCTCCCCTCCAGCTAATTTTTTCAATAAGGGCATCAAAAAGCTACCAATGCGTTGGCAAAGATGCATCGATTGCATGGGTGAATACTTTGATTAATAGAAATAAAAAATATAGAAAAAAAAATACGCTTCATTTATTCATTTATTCATGAAAAACGGCAATTTCAAAGGTAAAGACCTATTATTAACGTATTAACGTTTAAGTAGTCAACGTGACGATAGACACTCGGCAAAGTCGTCGTGGAGCTGCTGCAGAGGAACCGTACAGACGCCAGTTCAGGTCCACGAACACGGTGGACACGGAACGTGGTCCGCCGTGACAGAGATGGCCCACTCGTCGCATTCGTCGCGAACTTATTCCCCGAATACGTAACCACCCCACGGTTTATGAATGTTACAAGTGAGAAATAAAGAATAAGTAGTAGATGCTGTTGTCGTTTTATCGGAATTAGAATTAGATTGCAGTAGTCAATGCCGAGGGCCGCGCCCGCACATAGGGAGCCGAAGTCGCTCGTCGCTGGGCGGAGTGTGTATGTGTGCTGGTGTTGTGCGTTACCGAGTCGCCCTTGTCGCCCTTCTCGCCCTTGAGGCCGGGGTAGCCGGGCGGTCCAGGCAGGCCGGGCGCGCCCAGCATACCGGGGGATCCGATGTCGCCGTAGTCGCCCTTCTCGCCCTTCGGCCCTAGCTCGCCCTGGAATGCCACAGTCGACTGTTATAGGACTCGGTAACTTATCCTTCTAGGGGCCTAACATCGATAAAAAATGAATCCCTCGATTACTGTCATGTTTGCAGCACATGAAATAACTCCCGAAGTACTGAACACATGCAGACTTTCGACCTGCGTTATACGATTACCTAATGATGTCCTCATTCTACAATGATTCACGTCCAGGAAAAAGTTAAAATATTATTCATTGCAAGTTTATTACTCATTGCATTTTGTATTACATATACGGTACGTATATTATTGTAAATTTTACTTGTTTTGATCAATTATTGTAATAGTAGTAGATGCAATAGCGTCACTTCATTCGACCAGTGGATTCAATATGCAGAAACAACCACAGACGTTTAAATAAACGTGTTGTAAATAAACTAAATTCATTAAAATCATTTAATCATTTAGGTATTCCGTAAATACACTCGTGCATGTAATTTTTTGCGTCTACTACCTATTACCTATATAAAATTTCGCGTAGTTTGAAAACGCTTTAAAATTGACAGTTCCCCCTTTTATCTTTAAATTAATACAGATTTTATCTTTAAATTAGTCCAGACAGGCTATCACAACTTACAGACAAACAGACTCGAAAATTTTTAAAAAGAAAAAAGAGACTCCGTTTGATTTTCATTTATAGTTGCGTAGTTGCGTATTGTCATACTCGTAATGGCTAACTAATGTTACGACATTGTGCCACTGCCATCACGACGTAATGAGTCAGCGTTCATCGTCACGTCAATATCGTGACGGGCCGCGTTCACGTAAAGCGCTCGTCTTCAGCACTCACCGGTTTCCCGGGAGGGCCAGGCACGCCCGGTTCGCCGCCGCGCCCGTCCAGCCCCGGTGGGCCACGTAGCCCAGTAACGC
>PDGT01000179.1:90942-111008 GCA_003671415.1 Megathymus violae
AGTAACGCCCGCCGCACCTGCAGACACACAAACACCGTGACTCTCCCGCTCGTGCAACACGATCGGAAACAAGGCGGAAAAGAAAACAGATAGACAGGACGAACTACAACCGAGTTCCGTTGTTACAGTAGTGAAGTATCTATTGAACGTTTTTATCATGTTACAAAGAAAAAAAAACACTTGTAAGAAGGGCGAAGTGATCGAGACAAAGCCAGAGCCAAAATTTTATCAATTACCTGCCGTCGTGAGTGCGGCCGGCTCGGACCGGGGGCTGCGCCGGGCGTCCGGGGCGGCCCGCCTGTGCTAATCGTTAGTCGTCATTTGTACCACGACATGAACTCTATCCGCGATATAATCGGTGAGCCCGTGCCCTATCCCCTGTGCCCCGTGCCTCGTGCAACATGCCGGGCGCGACATGCGCATGCACATGCACAAGTATAAATATTTCGAGTTGTTTGGTAACATAGACAGATTCGATATCGCACGTAACAATATGTTCTCGAAGGATTTGTTTCAGGCGTCGAAAGAAAAGTAATCTTCTTTTTCAATTTTTCGGTGTTTGACAGCCACACAGCAGAACGCCTCGACGAGAACATCGCACAGTAGCGGCGCGTGCGGGCCGACACAGGCGACGAAATGTAAACGATGAAGAGTCACAGGAGACAGAGAGAGGATGCTCAGTCCATCCGCGCGCGGAGGCCTCATGTAACTTACGAGTTACTGTACGGCGACCGACGGCTTTGGGTCAAATTAAACGAGTCGACAAAAAAATGTGATCAGCTCATAATATTAACATGCAGTCCGCGGCATGGCCTGAGACTATGGCCCCCACCACACACGTCTGGACCTTGCCGATACAGATGTATCCTAAAATGAGTCAACCGACGAAAGAAAATGTGGACGTGGACCGTAGACCACTTAATGCCACGAACACAAATGGCAAAACAGATTGGATCTCGTAGGTGTCAGTCACGAGGACTCAGTCGGTGTCCAGCACGCGTGTCGCGAAGGCAGTATCGGGAGGTGGTGGGTGAAAGTGGCGTGCAGTGGCACCGGTACCCGCTTGCCGCGCTTGCCACGTGCGCCGCGCTCCCCGGGCGGCCCGGGCGCGCCGGCCGCGCCGCGCTCCCCGCGCGCCCCCTCCGTGCCTTCAACACACACCTAGATCAACACTCGACACACAGAGGTACTACTCTACACTTGTCTAGCGATACAACTCAGTCAGTAAAATTTTTTGAACGTCCATTAACGAGTCGACGTTCGACTGACGCATCGAATATTGTCTCAGACCGTTTCAACCGACTGTCGTTTATCGATTAATGCTTTTTTCAACCTCCACCATTTAGTAATCATATGATTACAATATACCGAGACTGTCAATATTAATTGTATTTGTTAACCGTAATGTAGCAAACAAAAATTATTAGCAAGTAGCTGATAGCGTAATCAATCGGCGTCCCGGGACCGACGTCGGGATTCGCATCTACAATTTGCAGCACCATGTCTCCAATTACTGCAGCTAAACAAACTATGTCAACGAGCCAAGCGAGATGCGGATGCCGTTTGTCGCTTGTCAGCAAAACTTGACTCGATTAATTTTGTACCTTCTTTTCAATTACGATCGATCCCGGTCGTGCCGCTAAGTGCTTACTGTTACGGTCAAGCAAAATTAGCCCGCAAAACGTGTAACTCAAAAAAAAAACAGTGCCCTGTGCAGCCCAGCTGTGTTAGCTTATTACGTTATAGCGGCTACGTCATACTGCCACCTCAGGTGCTGCAGCGAGGATTACGTTTATTTTGGTAACTTTGGTAAAAAGGTAAGATTTGGTATAACTTTTCTGTTCACTATCACTTGATGCTACACTTCACAACAACTGGAAAAACCATGATTAAACTAAATATTGGTGCGTGGTGTTGTAGATAGTTACCTGGTGGGCCGGGCGGGCCGGGCGGGCCCTCGATGATGCCAGTGGGGAACGCGTCGCCCTTCAGCGTCGTGGTGAAGCCGCGTTCGCCCTTGTCGCCCTTGTCACCCTGTATAATACATAGGAGGCATGAGCATGATGACAGCGATGTAATACATCCAGAGGGTCTCTCGAAAGTTGAGTATTTCTTATTCGTATTAACTTTCTATTTATGATGTCTAGGTTTCATCTAGTAGTATCAAAGTAGATCTTACCAAATGCTTTCCAATAACCTAATAAAAAAAATCCAAGCAACGTTCGTCTCCTTAATAATCAACCAGTTAGTAAAAATCAATCGCCATAAGATACTTTTGACACGAGTTTTGAAAAATGTTATACAATGTGCCAGTTCCGTAAATTGTGACGGAGCGAACGAGCCACCGATTTTCCTAAGTTTTAGTGAAATCAGTTTGGCCTTATTTCATATGTAAATGATCTGAATTCTTCTTGATAAAGTATTTTTAACGTAATTAATGATATCTAAAATATTGTTCCAATTAGTTCTGCCATCGTCGTTCCTTCATCGTACAACTCGACGTACGGCAGGTATCCACCCTTACGTAGTGAACGTACCACCACCTGCTCGGACGACGCGGTTTGCGCCTTCATTCATTATGCGCACTGCAAAGGGCTGGAATAACTTGCCCGCGTTGGTGTTCCCGGCTACTTAGGATATGGGAGTCTTCAAGAGGAATAGGCTATTTATAAGTTAGTGCGTTCATCATCTTAGACTTCATCACCACTTACCATCAGGTGGGATTTTTGTCAAGCAAGTAAATAAAAAAATTAAGTAAATTGCTATGAAATACTAAACAATAATAATGACAAATGATCGAATATAACCTTATGTCCGGCAGGTCCCGGCGGACCGGTGGGGCCGATTGGGCCTGCGGGGCCAGGCGGACCAAGCGCGCCGGGAGGGCCGGGCGCCCCGGGTGCTCCACCGCGACCCTCGGCACCCGGAGCTCCCTCCGTGCCACCCGGCCCCGGCGGTCCCGGCGGGCCCGGCTCACCGGGTTCACCCTACACACACACGAGTGAAATTACTGCACTGATAGCGAACATAAACATAAACAACTATACCTACGCCAGCTGTTCTTTGTGCAATAGAAATAGGTCAAATCAAGGGTAAGTGAAGTAGCGCGACGCTCATCTGGACCTCAGAAATTCATCAGGATCTCTTTGAAACTTCAGTACTTACATGTACTGCGTAGTCTAAGGGGTTTTACAAAAAAGAATTAGTATTATTATGTAAAGGATAACTAAATTGTCTTTTAAATATTAGTAACATCCATGCAATCGACAAATACGACCAACTTTACTATAACGCAAATTTTCCCAGTGTAATATGGAACTTACAAGCTCTATGAAATAATATGTTTATCGATATTTGAAAGGGGTTTTAAGTTATCGTCATAAGAAGAGCCCAAAGTTATTAAATTAAATCAAACTCAAATAGGAGTTTAAGTAACGAACAAGCAACGAACAAGTAGAAGTAATTAAGTAACATCTGAACGCGTCGCAAACTTGAATTAATAATATTTTTTTTATTATAAGCCATCGCAATATGGTAACACCGGTGGCAGCGAGCGCACTCGGTAAAAACGTAAACTTAAAATTTCAAAAGAAGCGGGTACGTTAATGTACTTACTGTGTTCCTACTCGTACATTTTCATAAGTTCTACGTTTTCTGTACATTGCGGTGTACAAATATAATATTTGTAATATGCTTCACTTATAGTTAAAACATCGAGCGCGGGCCGGTTCCGTCTCCGACCGCTCCACGTGTGGTCCAGAGGCCGTCAGTCGTGGTACTCACCTTCAGCTGGATGACGGAGTGCGCCGAGACGTTGTGTCCGGCCGCCTGCAGGCCCTGCACACGCGCACGCGCACCCCGTCAGTACATGCCACACCAAACAATAAAACGGCGCAACACAAACAAACATTCATCTATCGCGCGCTCGAAGGAAACCATATGTGATGAAACGACTCGCATGCCGTAATTTTGTTAGAGCGTATTCGAGAGTTGTTATGTTTTAAAATTTTTGCAATCGTGCAATAGTTTCCTTCGAAGTCGCTTAAAGTATACAAAATCCTAGGTATTTTTTAAGTAACTTTAGCTACATAAAAAGCGCAAATAAAATTGTCGTTCATGAAGCTTAAAATAAAACGTGACGATCGATCGGAGCATCTACTGTAAATATTAAACGACAGTCACATTGCGGACTACACGTTCGTGTACACCGCGACTACGTTGTACCTTTACGGCAATGATCTCCGCAGTGGTGTACGGACTCATCCTAATGTTGTCCACTGATCTTTTCACACCCTGCAATCGCATCAAAGTGTTATTTAATTATAATTACCAAACAAAATTGCGGGTGTTCGAAAATCGATAAAGAATCTTTAAAAACCATTCAGGTGGATTCTAGATTTCTGTCTGTCTGTGGTGTGGCAGGCAGCGGCCGCGGCGATGGGAACGGTGTCATCGCTGTCGCCGGAGAATGGTTACCACGAGTATTTTCGTGTATGAAAATCCTACTTATCATATATTTTGTTTTTATAATTTTATTGTGTGTAAAAAACAAATAAATATTAAATCGTCAGAAAAATACGTTACCTTGACGGCAGCGAACACGTCGAAGCCGGGACTGCCGTGTTCGCCCTTCTGGCCCTTGTCCCCAGGTCGGCCCTGCAACGTGACGGGCACGCTTTAGTATCATTTGTCTCGGGTATCAGTCTTATATAAAATATAAGGAGTTCCATCTATCTTTAGATGTACGCCGACATCCACCGCTCATGAGCCACGTCGTTGTCAAACGCCGAGGTAATGGGCCACAGTGGTTAGGTCCTTTGCCCACGTCCTTCCCGGCTGCCTAATAATTATAATCTGAAGAGATACATGTCCGGCAATCGGTATATTTACTGAGCGATGTTGACGATCGTACTGAGAGTCGTTTACTCACCGGATCACCTTTAGGACCATCCAACCCGATGGGACCCTGGAAACGAAAAACAAAACGACTTATTTACAACTTCTTGCAATGTAACTAATTAATATTTGTATTCCCACAGACCATTCATTTCATTACTGATACTGTGGTATCCAATCCAAAATACACCAGTTTGTGAACTTCCCCACACACTAACCAATACAAATATAGTATTCCTTGAAAAGCATCAAGTAAGTGAGAGAGTAGTGACGTCATGCAGGATATGCACCGAGGTAGTGAGTCAGGATGTCCACAGATATAGTCAAGGCACCGTCACCGCGGTAATATGTTAACATAGACTCTGCCTAAATTCTTCATTCACTCTACTGGATTTTCTTGTTAAGTCAAAATTTTTTCAGCGTAAATATAATATTTGAATATATAACTAAACTAATAACTATTTAGCATAAATTATAAATATAAATGTTGGGGAAGCTAGTTACACCAAGTTAGGGTTCGAACACAGCAGTGGAACACCGACTACTAGAATTAGGAGGTGACCGGCGCACTTGCATTCGTGATTGTCTGTGTGTGCATTAGATCGTGTGTCTGACCGGCGCGGCACCTGGGTGTTTGATACGTTCATATGGCTTTGGATCTCGAATACAAGTGGGTCTGTCTTCAACTAAATACACCTTACACCATGCTGTCACTCCACTCATTAATATGTAAGCAACTATATTATATGGTAGTGATAGTATTAAGGGTCTCTACACGTAAGCTTGTATTGAATAAAGGAATTCAAGGAACGGGATCATCCCTTCGGTTGCGGGCTTAGCGGGATTGGAGGGCATTAATCTAGAAACGAGCGATTAATATCCGGGACTCCGTAACTGCGTCTTTTTTTGAGCTCAGTTCAAAAGTGCATAGGGATGATTTATGTCACCGTTATGTCCTCGGAGGCGGCCGGCCATTAGCCACCACTGAACGCCACTGAGAGCACTACGTACACAAAATATACCTAGCCAAGTCATTTTGCCGATGCGCATATCGGATCGTTTATAAAGTATGAAATCAATATTTCGTTTTAAATTACGGAGCGCAGTCACGGATGACCGGAGACGTCAGACGATGGGTAAGGTGCTGAGGGAAAATGGTGAGGAGTGAGGGCGGAGGGCTTACCATGAAGCCGCGCTCGCCCTTCTCGCCCTTGCTTCCCTGAAAAGTGACCACACTGAGCGATTCAGTACAGGGGCCCACCGGGGACTGAGGCGTCAGCCGCCCGAGCGACTGGACCACAGACGTGTGGATGTTTTACTTAGTAGTAGTATTAAACATTTATACGAGTGACGCCTTCCGTGTCAAGAACAGTGAAATAAGTAGGTTAATTTAACATAATTATTAAATACATATACAAGTAAAAATAATCACAGAAGTCGCTACGTGTGAAGTTGTGGACATTGAAAATATTGCACGGATGAAAGGTAATGTACAAATGAAGAAAGGAAGAGAACAGAATAATAAAATAAAAAAAAATAAGTACCGGGAATCCGTTCTTCCCCGGCGCGCCCATTAGGCCCTGCGAACGAAATAAGCGAAAATCAAACAAAGCAATTAATAAAAGAGGTGCATGCGGCGGGCTCGCTGAAGGCTGGCCCACGACGGTCACACGCAGGCGACCGACATGACGTTTTGTAAGAATCATACTGAGTGTAGATCACGACACACTGACTCTCGGCGGGCGCCGCGCTCGCGCCGTAACAACCCTTAATAAAGGAGCCCGTTGGTGTTGGGACTCTTAAAACGGCAGTTAATTAGCAGTTGTTTGGCTCTTACATGCTATGCCATGCTATGTCGTATGACATGGAAGCAATTCCCTTGGAAAAAAAGCCTTTGTCTTGCCCCAGTTTATTGTTGCTACATACATATAATGACGGCATATCGTTCGGTCGTTATGGTTAAAACTGAGCCACAAAATGCAAATTATCGAAAAAATAATATGAAAAAGTAAAAAAAATTACTTGCAATATCTGATGCAGGTACATTACATGATCACCGACCATGCACACGTATCTGCACAGTGTACATGGTGACTCTTGGAGAGAATAAAGGCTACACGACAAAAAATATAACTATACACTATTCGAATCGTCATAGCTGTTTGTATTAAAGTTCCAAAAACCTTAAGTGTGTATCACTTTCGCTTAGTTATGGAGTGATTGCGATGAAATCGTTTCAGGTACAGGACGTTTTAAGGTGAGGTCTGCTGTGCGAGTGTTGATATGTCACTTCTAGTGGTGACGGTGAGACTCACCGGTGGTCCCGACTCGCCTGGGTCTCCCTTCTTGCCCTTCTTTCCTCGCTTGCCCGGCGGGCCCGGAGGTCCTGGAAACCAAAATGTTACATTTTGTACTATAATGTGGTAATAGCCTGATGCGGTTAAAACTATTTTGCACGTAACTGTTGTACTAACTCAGTTTACTTATTACAGTTTACTGTTTTATGGAATAAATCGATGTATCGCGACAAGGCGTCCACGAGTAGAAACCGTAACAAACCAGTTAGTACCGCTTTTCCGCTTATTTATAATCAGGTTACCGTCGGTCCTTTGAATACCTATGAATAAAAATGGTTGTATGCGGTTGCTGGAGGTTCGAACGCCATCACTGTCTGTAAACACAAGGATCGTGTTACGAATCTAACCGAGGGCGGGTTGCTATTGTTGCATATAATATACATGTCATAATTAGATAGATAATTTGGGTTGACTGATAGATTAAAAAAATATAAATATAAATATATAAAAAATTTGACGACCCCATAGCCCAGTTGGTAGTGACCCTGCCTGCCGCCCGAGGGGTCACGGGTTTTATTCCCGACCGGAGCAGACATTTATGTGACAGATAAATGTTTGTTAAATGTTGTTGATAAATGCCATATTTGTGTATGTCCATGCCACCCGCAACGTAGGGAATCCTACGGCGGGGGTGTGAGTGTGTAAACGTTTATATTTTATAGTAAAAAATAGGTAAAGTAAAGTAATATAGGTAAAGTAGTTTGCTCGTAATTATTTTATAGAATAGAACGTAATTTATTACAAAATAGGTCCAGCAAATCGACCCCATAAAGTAAACACACTGCGCACACGCGGCGGCGACAGAGCCCGGCGTCGTGGCCGCAACGAGGTAAATATTATATACAAATATCTAAGGTATTTCGCGAGGTAAACAGCCGGCAACGGACGCGATCAGTTGTGCAGTACTTCGGAATATTTCATATATACACACACGAAATAGATTGCGCGTAAGAAATAAATTAAATTTAGTAATGGTAAGAAATCGTTTTAGTACTTTCATAACATATAAAAGACTTATGATACATGTATAGAAGACACCATTTTGATACATGATTGTAAATAATACTAGAGGTGGTGGTGTGTGATATACACGAAACTGGGTACAGCGGTTCAATCTCTCCACGGCCGGTACAGCGGATGTTATTGTAATTTATTATAAAATTCCATTACAATTGGCAGAAGTGCCATATTGTAAATTTAAAACTCACATCAAAGGCGTTCTTTTCCGGAAAGGTTATTACAAACTTGATGATTACTTTCGGGATTACAGATTACGGGACTGCTTTGACATGAGTTTAATATTAAGTCAGTTTATAGCCATAAGTGCGTTCTGTAACTATGTGTAGCAAAAAAACCTCGAGAGTTCCTTGCCGCTTCTTATTCCGAGACCACTCACGGTAGGGATTTATTGAAGCGACGGCTTAGTTTGACGTTCGAAAAGTATTTGTATAATCAACCTCGAATCAATATTATTTCATTTTATTCATTTCATTTAAAATTTTTGTTTATTTCAGGCGCTGAGGCCCAGAACAAACACTTTGCACGTAAACATTCATAATATATCAATATAAGCTCATAACTAAGTCACTTTTATCGATGGAGTCAGACACCGCCGGTGACTCCCGGTGCGCGTCAACGTACAGGGAACGTAAAGGAAACAACCCCCGTCGGCCACGGCTCCTCCTTCACGCAGGTCGACTGGTGGGAGTACCTCGCTGGAACAGGACCGAAACCAATGGAGGTACCAGGAGGAGGTCGAGTCATACTGAAGCCGCGTCACATCGGTTACGATATTAGAAAATTTTTTATATCTCTGTGCTTATGACTAAGACGCAATTTCTTCTTCCGCTCTACTTAAGTGAAGCCGTCCTTGTCATACTGAAGAACGTGTATATTTTTGTGTTTTTAACTGTTCGATAAAGTAAGTTGATTATTTTGATTTGCAATACATTGTATTGTTAAACAAACATTGGTATCTTTGAGGTTGCTTAATGATGTTAAGTTTAAGAAAAAGGTATAAAGTGTGTGTGTATGGAGATATTTAACGAGCGCTGCACACTCGCGCGGCCCGCGGCGGTGCGTTAGTATATCTTCATATGGATACTATATGTGCACTTCTTCAATGTCTAAACTTGCCAAAGAACGACAACTATTTAGTATATATTTTTTTATGTTAATAGCCTACGAGCGAGCAGACGAGCCACCTGGAGGTAAGTAGTCACCGTCGCCCGTGGACAACAGTAAGACCAAAGGTAACACTGATGCGTTGTCGACCAGGAAATGAGAAGGCAGGAAAGTGGTAACTAGCGAGGATGGTGTTACGAAAGGATAATAATATCAGTAATAATATTAATGACTTAATAATAATACTGATAATTATAATCCTTACGCGAAGTCCTACCACCAGTTCATGTTCCATGTTCCGCCAGCATGGGATTGGAGGAGTGTTGTAGGTCGCCACAATACGGCCAAAAATTGGTACAAATTGATCGCTAGCTAGCCCGCCCTTCGCTTCGGAAAATTTGATTTTTACGTACTCAAATAGTAGTAGCATCCGCAATAATCGTTGTGAAAGTATTAATGTGAAGTTGAATTTCGTGCGATAAATACAATTGAGGTGTGGTCGTGGTATGGGCGCATCGTGTGAATCGACCCGTGGCGGTGGCACGCGCCGGCTTATTGATCGCCATATACTCGATCAAGCGCTTAATATTTAGCACCTATTCGTGAACCCCTGACATGCTTTAATAGCTCGGCAATCAGCGACTGGTGGCTGGCAAGACGCCAAATTGCAATCACAATGGTTACTACCGTAACTGTCACTATGAGCCACAGTGGACCATTTGTAGCGAACTCAGCAGCGCGGCAATCTTTGAGATCGATATATATAGAGAGTGTCCCAGAATGAATGGATAATCCTGAAGGGTCACATAGTACAGCTGTCGGCCGCTCCAAAAAAATACTCAAAAAAAAATTCCAATCGGACTGAAAATATGAAGTTTCTTAAAAAAAACACGTTTTTATTGACCATACTGTACTTTCATGTACACCACGACCGCAAATTAATGAAATTTGTTGCGTTTTTGGTGTTATCTCATTCCTCACAGATATCCTCATTAGAAACACAGTCAATTGTATGAGTACCTATTGTAATTTTTTTTTAAAACATCAATTCCGAATTTTAACACGAAATTTGATTATTTAGACAATGTTTGAGGGCTTTTGGTGAAAAAAAAATGTATGAAAACCCGAGTGGCCAACCATTTCAAAAATATCTGCGATTAATAAGGTTTTAAAAATGGTATAATACATCATTTTATTTACAGTAAAAATGCAGTAATTGCTATAAGAATGCAAAAGAGTAAATTCGGCATGTCATAAATTGTATTGTATTGAATTGGTATTGTGATTTATTTTCTCGCCTTAGATGCGGATTCCTTTGTTGCCAGCTGTGCAGATTATGCATGTTAAAGTATCCGTCCCTTTTAAGAGTGGATTCGTCGGTCCACAAAATTTTGTTAAAGAATTGGGGATCTTGTTCTATTTTTCCTGTGTGGGATTTGTTCATTTGCCCGGTGTGAAGTGTTTGTTAGTAATTAATTAAAAATGTTAAACGATTATACGCCCACGCTGTGTTCGACAATGCTGCTAAAACTACTGGCATCGCCGACATATATAAGGTCCGCGATGATAGTGTCAAATCGTTTAAAGATTATTATAACCGAAGGAAACGTCACCGCCTGCTACGGACATGGAAAACTAGTAGGCCCGTAGGAACATCAGTCGTGAAAGAAGAGCCCTACTGAAGTATGTTTGTAGTCATGAGACATCTCCGAACCGAACTCGACCTGCAATCAGCACATGCGTTGTTATTTGTAGGCAATATGTATGACAAGAAGGGGACTGAAGAAAATTAGTCGCAACGGGACTTATCTACTAAACGGGATGCGTCGGACGCGAGGAGGAGGGATTTTATTCAAATCAAGGTTCAATTAGGACGTTAATGGTGTTATCCAGCGCGTCGTATTAAACGTGATGTTACCGAAGGGACAAAGGTCGGCGAGTGCGTCGTGCGCCGGCACCCATTGCTAATTCGATTGACGATCTGCACGACCGACGACGATCTGAAATTTTAAAGGGCCGGTGATCCATAATGCGGTGGATCTGAACGAAGTGGAGCAATGGACGGACCTCTAACTAAATGCTTTTCGAAGTATTTTGAGGTTAAATACGTCTCAAAATTATATCGCTATAGTATACCAAGTAACGTTAAAAAGATATGTATGAGTATATCTCTTTTAGTTTGGTGATACATGACGATAAAAACAACACTTCATAGAAAAGGAGTAATATAATGAAGGTGTTTTCGACAATGTTTCCGCGTCGTCGGTCATGTTTGTTTCAGTCAGTATAATTACCGTTGTCGTTATCGTTATCATTATCGTTATCATCAGTTATAGTTATGACACAATACATTTTAGATGATATTATGTAAGTTAAAATAATTCTGATAGCCTAAAAATGTGATGTTTACATTGATACTAGCTAGGAAGAAGGCTGAACTGATACCAAATTTTAGACTGCAAAACTGGTAGCTCTTTCATGGATTGATGAGTACAAATTTATACTTTTTTAATAGAACTGACAGAAATATAATACTGTAAATTACAAACTCACGTCAAATCGCTATTATGAATAAAGGTTATAAAATTTATTACAAACTAGCGTAGCGTCTCGTAACGTCTTGTAGCGTTTCGTAGCGGAGGTCGGTCCATTAACATGTTATGATACTGTGATCTGATACGTTCTCTAGCCTCATACGAAAATGATGATATAGATAACAACACTAGCTTAGCTGTAAGCAATAAAATATGTAAAACCTTATAAACGCAGTCAGTCGTGTGTGCGCTTACGTACTGTAATAACGTGTACATTAAATAATGAATACATTTTATTTGTGTTACTGAATTCGGAGTCGTATCAAGTCATTACAACACCCCTACAACATTAATAAATACTATTATTTGAGGACTTCCCTGGAGGGATCTGCTGCAGTAGTTATTCAATCCATTGAGTTTTCGTCGACTACCTATTCGACAGCCTAGCAGATATTATGCGATCGTTACAAAAATAAAAGGTTGTTAATTCATTATCACGTATCAGCTTTATTGAATTTAGAAATTATCACTAATTGAAAACTCTTTTTAGACCAAACGAATAAACATTTAAGTGCTTTAGAAACCCTAGGAGAAGTAAGACCAAAGGTATCACTGATGTGTTGTCGGCCAGGAATGAGAAGAAGGTAAGAACCAATAAGACGCCGTAATTTAGCGAGGCATTGCTATCGACTTTGCGTTAAATGTACTCGAAGAAAAGGACAAACAATATCACCTATTGGGGATAATTTACCGCAGCAGCGCCTTCTAGCAGGTTTTCCTTTCGAAAACATCGGACTAGACTACGCAGGTCCTATCCAGTCTGCTTCACGCCACGGTCGTGGATGCAAATTGGTTACAGTCTATATCGATATTTTTGTGTGCTTCACAACAGAGGGTCTAACTCTAGAATTTTAGTAGTAGCACATTCTTAATGACATTGCAAAGATTTATCTCGCGTAGTTAGAAACCTACAAACATTTATTCAGACAACGGTATTTCATTTTTCGGCGCATATAACGATATTTCTACATTTCTAAAGAGTAATTGCCATTCGTTAGCCGAGACTATGGCAAATGAGGGAGTTAATTTTCATTTCATATCTGCATATCCTGCTAACGTGTAGTCAACATAGCATCATATATATTGAATGTTGGGCAATTGCCATTTAACGTGTGAGGAACTGTTCACAACGTTAGTCCAAATAGTTCAAACATATTGAACTTCCGACTTTTAACGCCACTCTCTTCAGACTCAGATGATTTGAGCCCCTTAACTCCTGGACATTTCATGATTGGTCGTCCATTGACCTCTCTGCCTTCATCGAACTATCAAGACCGCTCCACAAATACGCTGAACCGGGTCCAGCGGATTGAACAGTTACGTCAGCACTTCTGAACCCGGTGGAGCAAAGAAAATGTATCGAAGCTCCAATTTCGCACAAAATGGCGCGTCAGCAAGGTGCCCGGGTCAGTATTTGAGTACTGATGGCATCACTAGGGTAGCAGATGTGAAGACTTTAAGCGGTCTACTTCGAAGATCATTTAGCAAGATTTATTCACTGCCACTTGAAAGCCGGGCTTTCCGGGGGCAAGTTCAAATTAGTTTTAGTTATTTCGATTATTTATTTTAGAATTATTCTATAAATTTAATTTAAGTCTCATCATTATTTTAATATCACGTGTACTGTCATTATTACAAATATTTACGTTGAACTTGGTGGTGGTTTTATTTTTAATTCTTGGAAGATGTTTTTACTCCGATACCCGGACAACCGCGGCATCGACATCCGCCGAAGCCACGTTACAGGTCGCGCCGAGTGCGCCACGGATCAACGTCGCATTACGAAGCATCGGCCGCCCTTCGCTACATTTTGATAATGGACTTGATCTGTGGAGCGCACAAAATATATTCCCGGCGGGTCCCCAGCTACGGCTACAAGAATTGCGCGCAAATTGAGTTAGCTTCGCTTAATCGGCGTTTCGCTTCGGAGTTCAGAAAGTAATCTCGTTTTTGGGGGGTCGCCGAGTGCGTTATGAAAATATTGTATTTGTAGAAGCGAGCCGCGACGTCGGTCAGATCGTTGACGTCCGAGATCGGCACCGACAGACTGACACAACCGGGTGTCGTTGGAGGTGTAACTATGAGATCTTGATGCCGAACGAAGAGTATAAGGGTGAAACATTTTACAGAATTAAGAATCAAATTATAAATTTTTGCATAAGATTAATGTTTTAGTACATATATAATTTTAATTTAAAAGTGAACCCGGTAGGTATACCTCTTAATTATCAGAGTTAAGTTAATAGCTTTTTTCACTGCACTGTCGGTCGTTCGGTCGGTCGGTCGGTTGATCGATTGATCCGTTGGTTGGTCGGTCGGTCGGTCGGTCGGTCGGTCGGTCGATCGGTCGGTTGGTCGGTTGGTCGGTTGGTCGGTTGGCCGGTTGGTCGATCGGTCGATGAGCAGTCTCGATGAATATGATACGAGCGAACGTAACGCCGACGAGATTTCTGATTAACAGCATTACGTATGGCCACCTCCGCACCTCGACAGATTATTATACTTTATTAAGGCTTTAATGTGAATTTAAAGCGTTTCAGGGCACTGAAGGAAAACCTAATGAGCCCCGAAGTAAAAACTTACCGAGCAATAAAAATTATACAAATTTAAATAGGGCAGCGTACACACCGCGTGACCGAACTACGAACAGACAATTTGTTAACGAGTGCTGTTTTCCCAGAACCCTGGGCCAGGAGTGTAGATCCACGTAGCGCACTATGCGCTATACCTGCTCGTAACTCGTAGCGGTATGCCGATTATTTTACAATACTTTTCTTTACAATTTCCTTAAGCATTTAGTTTAAACCTTTCTTTATTCGCTGCATAATTATGACCTCTCCTGGTCCCTGTCGCCTTTTCTTTATTGTGTGGTTTAATTATTGAAATTACAGTGGCTATTCTATAATTACCTATGGATCAGTGTACGGATATGTGTGCTCTCACGAGCTGCCCCCATCAATCTCGCGGCCGTGCTCGCCGCTGCGTGCCGCTGTGGCGCCGGCGCCAATCCGCACGTGCCACGCGCGTTTAACGCATTGTTCTCTTGATTTATTTGTAAAAATCTTTTCAGTTATTTATTTGTTACCAACGTTTAAAATTTATAAATAATAGTAACCCACAATGGAACCTACTTTTAAAGTAGCTCCATCGAGATGCGGTTTTGAACCGTGACGATGATATTCACCAAAATAGTAATGAATATCCAGATATCATTAATATAAGATAAACTTGTTTTTTATACGAACTTGTGAGTAGGTCCCGTGCAGTACGATTTCCTATATAAAGGGTGGTATGGATCTTAAAAAATATACATAAAATACTAAGGTCCGGAAAACAAACATTGATCATGATTTAATTTAAATGACGAACACCAGACCTCCGGAACGAAGTAATTGGTTCGCGGTTGCAGGGACGCGGACAAAACATGGCTATGAAGGGCCTTAGCAACGGTTATTAACAGATCACACTTTAATAGTGCCATAAACTGTAACACAATTAAATTAAAAGCCTTAAATTGCTTTGTGAAATTAAAACTATATAATATAATATTAGTTTGTTTTGTTGGTTTTGGTGTGTGAATGTGGCCTAAAATGGGTTAATCATGGTCCTTTCGATCAGTGCTTACCGACGAATCAAGCACTTCACCTACATGGCCCATGCATGGAGACGTTGATTGAAGTATCGCATATTGAAGGGCTAAGGTAGCAATTTCCGTTCTTGCAACTGATACTCGTATGAGGCCTGACAGAACTATATTACAGTATACTGGTGTTTAAAGTGCGGTGTGCTGGGTGCGGGGTGCGGTGCGCGGTGTGGGGGGTACAGGGATGAAGCTATATTACACAGCAACGACATGTCTCTCCGAGGATTTACACCATAATAATAAACCATAGCATTATAGATAATAATACACTAACTACACAATTTACACAATAACAAAGTATTTAGAAGTACTAAATACTTTCTAAAACCACGAATGTCGACTCCAGCTACAAGTAAATGTATTTGAAACCGAGACTCGATTTACTTTTCGGTCGATTGTAAAAATATCAGTGTGAACCCGTTGGCTGTTGGCCGGTGGTGTTACTTGCCGAAGGACGATAATTATTGAGTAGAACGTTAATAGCACGTTAATACTGGCGGGTGGCTTGCGACAGCGCTCCGAGTGGTGCCGGCGCTGAGGACGGACAAGCGGCGAGCGGGGCTTCCTCGGTACCTGGTTCAATAATTACAGGCTGCAGAACACATATTAACTCATGTACCTAATCATTGTTTGTTTGTATATACTTTATTGAAAATTCAAAACCTCTGTCCACGCGCCCCGCGGGCGGTCGTTAGTTGTGCTCTAAACGTGTTAGGGGATGGTTGTTTCGACAGAACACAGTCGATCCATAGTTGTGACAGTAAATATCTATAATTTATGGTCGATACTTTTTCGAATATTCGATCCCTCTATTATGCATTCTTCTGGGTATAAAGCTATTGAAATCATTAATTTACGGTTTTCCTAACGATTTTATTGTGCCTGTTCATATTTTAAGAACCATGAAACTTTGTAAGTAGATTTACATGCTACACTTTAACGGTTTCGTAACAACTAGTGTTCCGAAATACAATATCTCAACAGATCACGTGCGTGCCTAGCTAAAAGTGTAAGTAACGTAGCAAGCCAGGACATTGGATCAAGTTTGGCGCTGGTACGACTCGGCCCAACCGCAGGGCAGCCGCGCTCCACACGAAAGTTGGTCTTGACAATAGTTTGTGAAACACTTGTAGGTCTGGCGAGTCATGTAAATATGTACAGTGACTGTGTCACTGTTGGCGTCTCTGATGGCAGTTTACTGTTTTTATTCAGGAGTTATGCATACATCGAGGGACCTTGTTATAATATCGCAGAAGATACGGAAATAGTACATGGCTGTGAGGTGTGGTATAAAAAGAAAACGCGGTTAGTATGTATTAGGGCCAATAGGATGTTATGTTCTGTATGGGTTGGGATTCGGTCGAACATTATTTATACATTTGTGCTAAAACACAAGCTCTCCCATTTCGATACCCAAAGCAAACATGGATACCTTCTTGAACATCGAAGCCATGCACATCCATGTGCAGAAAGGGCGACTGTACTCCGAACAGCCGAGCAAGAAAAAAGTGTTGTGAGTAATGTATACGATGAGATCATTTGTATACTACATAATTGGTTGTATTTGTCCCACATTTTAATAAAGTGGGTCTAAATGCAATAGGTCATGTCTGGTCTGTGTCTAGTGAGAGACTGAGAGAAGCCGAACAACTTGCGACGTTAATAGAGAATGGTTATTATACAGTTTTTTCTGCATCGTTTGTTTTTAGAACACTTGTTCCGTAGCCTATATCGTGGTATTTAATGCTCGCAGCTTATGCTTCGGATTAGTGTCATGAAATATTAACTTATAATATAATATATATATATATATATATATATATAATATGCCGGCTAACACAAAATCATTTGTTAGCTGATTTTAAGATAAAGCATTATTTTTTTTTATAAGCGATATCCAAAGCAATGTGGTATATAAATAACTAACCTTGGTGTCTGATATGCATGTAATGCTTTTTAAAGTTATTTAATTTATTAAAAAGTCGATGGCAACACCGTCTCTGATTTCAATGAAGGGCGAATACATACAAGCTCGTGCACGACTTTGTCGTTTCTAAATTATTATTTAAATTGAAATGTAAAGTGAGCCCCTGTACAATCTACGCGCTCATGCCTTACTACCTCAGACTGTGATGATGGAGAGATATGATTTTCGTCGACATTTCACTAGAGGTACAGGAGCCCATGGAAACCATTATCAGATAATGGTCACGGAACTGTTTGTTTTATATCAGATTAAGAAAATGAATACGATGCCTTGCTCGTTTAATTAAATTTAAATAAAACCAGCTCAAGTCCGAATGAATATTCTGAAAGGAAATTTTCTATTTAAGTAATTTGCTTTAATATTCATATTATTATCAACGGTAAAATATTATCATTTTAAAATACCTGTAACACAGTAGACAATAACTATGATTATGAATAACGAAACAGTACAACAAATAATTTTTCTTTTGGAAATTTACGATAAATCCGGAGATCTGCAAAAATGGTGCTGCGTCCCGCTACCCGCTACCCACTACTAATTATGCTGACAAGACGCCGCGTGTGTCAGTGTAACATAATACGATACAGATTAACCAGTTAATTTTCGTGAGTACCCCTTACTTTTTGAAAGATTCAAATTCTACGAACGAAGTACTTTTAGCTCACATCCTTTCACCCGTAGCGCGCCTCCCGAGGGTAAGACACCCTCGCGCGTCGCAAACGAGCCCCGAAATACGTGATGAAATATTTTTATCCAATTTGACACATGATTTATGGTAATGCTATGATGAATTGCGTCTCGACAGATGTCGAGAGCCACGCGACCCTCGCCGTCCTCAGGAGAGGAATTACGCGAGGATGAACCGAAGCTAGAGAGAGGTCGGTACTCAATTGAGGAATCCTTTAAAAAAAATTACTACCTAATGTATACTATTAATGAAGCCACTACTAATACGGTTAATGTTAATATTTCCCGCGGGCATCCCAACGTTTTCACGTCATGTATACGTTTTACAACACACCACTGGGCCGGTGCCCTGGGCGCTCGGGATCGCTAACGATTAATGAATCGTCGTGTGGTGCCATCAAGGTCGGGGGGAGGGCCGAGACGAACACAAAGAGGCCCAAATCGAAGTTTCATGTTACCTTGGAGCTAGCAGTCGACCGAACATCTAGCCTCCGATGACGTGATTATTAATAGCGTTAGTGCGAAATGTACTACGAGCAGAAGAGTGATTTAAACATAGTGTTACGGTGCCGCCCGGTCCACGGTCCGCGGTCCACGGTCCACGGTCCACGGTCCACGGTCCACGGTCCACGTTGTCGCATGATGTTTTCTTTATTACTGTTACTTTTTAAAGAAATTAAGTCTCAAAGTTCAGTTAATGTTTAGCGGCGCCTTACTTTAATAATCAAAAAGTTAATTTACATTCTCGCTTCTTTCGAATAAAAATGATTGGTTACTGATATCTAAAACCTTTTCCGAATATATCAATAAGTAAAATTACATACTTCAGTACAAAAAATACCGGTATTTGTTTATTTGCAAAACTTACAGCTAAAATATAAAGTACAATAATATATACTATGTATTGGTAGAAACGGAAAGCTAATAACAAATTTTCACGGTTAAACTATTTATAATGGTAATAGTAATAATTACCTGTTGAAGATGGAAAATCGGTAGTTACATATGTAGATATATATATATATAGAAGCTATTGTTCAGTTGTATTTTTACCAATGTATTTTTATCAATTAAAATAGATTTTGCTTTGAAGTCATACATCGCTTTTCTAAAAAGTTTTTAGTCATAATCCGCTTTAATTTAAATACATCTGCATAATATATAACAGATCCACAACAAATTTTCAAGTGATAATGTTTAATGACTCACTCACTCTTCTAAAAAAAGTATTTGTCTATAATTAGTTCTAGATGGATGAACGTAGAGAGAACCACGTGATCTGGTATTTGACCTGGGGACTCTGAGCGTGATATTGTTTATAGCTCCGAAGAATCCAAAGTACCATGTACTACATTAAACAAGTAGACCGAGTCAGCTATTCGTCTCAATTCGTACAAAGGAAGGACATACATGATTCATTCGATATTGTTCTGCATATCCTGAGACAGTTTGAATCGTTTTCGTATTTGTTCGATACGAGTCACATGTGTATCGTACTTAGGATTCCAGTATAGTAATTCTCGTAATATTTGCACCAGGCAACACCGGGAACTGTCGAACACTAGCCCACTGATCTTAAGACTGCCCGATTGACAACACCTCATGCTGGTGTACATTAGACATATAAAAAAGATGTAGTGGTTTTTTGGGGGTTTAAAGCGTGAAAATGCACGTTATGTGATTAGTAGTGTAGTACTAATACTGACCGATAACGATAATTTTTATATTTGTAGGTTTTATATTTGAATAAAGTAAACGGTGGTAACAGTGGCAGG
>PDGT01000179.1:111979-133772 GCA_003671415.1 Megathymus violae
TAGCTCGACTAACAACTGAACTATCGAAGGCCTAAAACACCCAAACAGTCATCCTTCAGTTGTAGTACAACTTGATACCTGTACTTAAAAAGCCGTCAAAATATGTTATCGATTCCCAAGCCAAGACCAAAAAATAATAACGTTGACAACAGTCAACGTATATTTAATTTGTCAAATGCTCAAGAATCATCCAACAGGGTTAAAATGATACCTTCTCCATTGGCCCGTGATGAGAGTATATTGATTACAACAATCAAAACATTGTATTTACTGCTGTGTTTTTTAATACTTTACTACTGTTAACAAGGTAAGATAGAATGTAATTCAAGATCGCTATTAATTGATTAAGTGAGACTTGACTGAGTATGTACTAAGTAATAGCTTTAACAACTGAAGTGAAATACCGTCACATCCTATTGCGTGGGTTTGCAGTTAATTAATTTTTTGTAATTTGTTTCTGTTGCCAAACTACCTAAAAAAATGCGTAGTTGTAGCTACGATTATAAGGTAAATTTATAAAGAGGTATTGCATTAGGATTATTAAAATTGAATGCTTCTTTACTACTTTCTATAAAAATGTGTTTTTCATAAATCTCCACAAAAGTGGTGAAAATAAGTTTTTTAAGACTATGATCACACCATCATCGTTTTTTTTATTCTTTGTTATACAATATACACTACGACTCAAGATCATCTCGCTTCCTCATCATAGATATAATGAAATTTGAATCGATGCATTCTCATGTTATTTATTTGTTATAGACTAGAAACACAGATCCTGTTACGAGGCTTATAAAAAGCTATATAAAGCTATATATGGCTTATAAAAAAGTCGAGGTTGCGCCAGGAGTACATTATAATTTGATTTAAAATTTGATACATTATGTTCCTTTATATTAATATTTATTAACGTCGTGTGTTTCTTTATTAATTTCCGTTATACAATTAAACTCATTGATCATTTGGTTAAAGTTGTAGTTACTCTTCTACATTCCAAACTGTGCATGTTCGGTGAAACAGCTCTAGGTCGACGTCACTTAATGGTCTCAACTCGGTTCACGTAGTTTGGGGCGCTCTTGAACTATATTAAATTAAATACAATTATTACAAAACTACTTAACATTACACAACTTAACTTACATAGTCCTCATGAATGCGTTTTAGAGGAGCATCAGTACAAGTCACGTGAAGCTTTTCTCGTTTCAGAGAAGTTAGTGGAGAGCTACATGTTATGTCACATTCCTATTAGGTAGAAACTCAAGTTCCATTCTGGCATGACAACTAGTTTTATTCTGAATACTAATTTTGCAATCTCCGAGAAGGATAATGTTGTTATGTTTTGAAAGAAATTCTAGAGCTTCGTTTAGGCAATAACGAAACAATGGTATTTTTAGCCAACGGTCTATGTACGCAGTGCCAACAGTAACTGCTTAGCGACTATCTTAGTCTTAACCAACTATCTTCAATCATGGGATTAAAAGGTCCTGTAGTGAACACACAATTATTCCGGTCTTCAGTTATGAACCCACTCCACAACCACACGAATGATTTTCCGCAGATGTGGTATACATTTGAGGAAGATAAATTTCTTGGTTTCATTCAAAAAAGACAATGACAAAGTCAAAAAGACATTTTGCAGCCTTAGGGGTGTTTTTTTTTAATTTAAGTGGGACCAAATGGGATACTTCATCAAACAAAAAAAGAATTTTCCAAATCGGTTAATAATTAATGGAATGCTGAAGTAACAAACATAAATGAAACAAACGAATTGATTCAGAATATTCTCCTCCTTTTTTGAAGTCGTTTAAAATGATTAGGTTTTTTTATAAAGTGAAAATTATAATTATAATTCGACTTAAATACTGATAAGTAAAAGTTCGGGAGGCCAAAGTTATAAAAATTAATGTCAAAAAATATATAAATGTTGTAACACAATTGCAGTCTAAAAAGACATGATCATTGTTATCTTTGGTAGACCTGTATTAAAACCGCACAACTTCGACTAGTATTAAGACCAGGGCCCAGAGGTGGGACAATGTGAGTTGTGACGGTGAACTCCGAAATCTACAGAAACAGCGGAACCTGATGGAGCTTGGTTATAGCCTTCGACGTCTAGACATCACTACAATGTTGTTTTATAAAACATTGTGTGATTTTCTTTTCTTAGGTTAGTAAAATAAGTTAAATTAATCGAAGTAGGGTTAATTCAAGGTATCGCATGAGAAGTTCTCCACGCTAGAACTATGACGTACGTATAAGTATGTTGCGCGGAGGCGCACCTCGAATGGCGGGGAGCGTACTGTGCGCGGTTGTGGCCGGTACAGCTGCACAGTCGATGGACGGCTCATCTATATCCTAACTGACATCACCACACATATACAGTATGTATGTATGTATTGTCGTACACAATGCATGCCCTCTGTTCTACTCGACATTGTGCAGCATATTGTGCTCTTAGTTCTCTACTTGAAGTACTTCATTTACTGTATAATACAATATAAAGTACAGGTACAGATTTTAATTAACTAACAATTCGTAGATTATCGTATCCTATAACAAATATAGATAAACGTATAATAAAACAGATATAAGACAAATATTTAAATTTATTAGTTAATAAAATACTAATTTGTTAATGAGAAACAAATTCTGCAGCTGTCAAGAGAATATAAAATACTTAATGTAGCGCGGCAACATTATCGTACCGCGGCCGGTACGAACCGCGCATGCGCGACTGCTAATCAGCCAATGAGAAGCGCCGTTCCGTGCCATAACGCCGAAGGCCCCGTCACTCCCGCGCCGGTTACCGCTGGATGTAATACGTTGGCCTCTCGACCTCCTATGCGACGTTTGGATTGGACGCGCCGCGCGCCAACAAAATACCTAAGTTAAGATAATTGTGTTTCTTCATTGTAAAGTTGTTAAGTTTAACTATATTGTCGAAATAAAATATTTCTAAAAGTTCGACGTTTTTATAGTGGTGCCAGAACCCGAAGAACCCTCGCTAAATTTATATTAATACAAAATATTTATACGACACAGCAGCTACTGTGCGTGCGGGACGGGGACGGCACATGCCGCTCACGGTCGACTAGACTAGATCAAGCGCGTCAGTTCCGCCGCGACTTGAACCTCCCTCTGTCTGTGTGTCGCGCACAGAACAGAGGGCTAACACTCGGAACGGAACATTATCTTTCAATATTAAGTATTATCTACGTTTATAGTTTAATATCCTTGTCCTGAGGGTCGTAACGGGTTGTCTGCAAAAACGACTGTTAACGATACTTTGAACGTTGCAAGAATGGTGGTTCGGCGGCCCATCGACACTCAACGCGAATTAAATCGCGGCTAAAGCAGCTCGCTGACTAAATATGAATATGTTATGAACCTTTGGATCACAGAATACGGGACGTCGGGTTACAGCGGGTTACGGCGGGTGACGGCGGGCCCGGGCCAACCGTCGGGGCGTCACGGTTGTATGCGCCAGCGATTCCGTGGCGCCCCATGAAGACGATGAGGGCCCCGCTGGGTTTTAGTGGGTATTCTAGCACGTAGAGGACGTACCAGCGAATCCCACATACCCGCCGCCTGACTGCAGCGGGATGCGTAAATGCATTTCCCAGCGTTAAAAAAAAAATGGTGACGGCGGGTGACGGGTGAGTTTTACCCGCAGCGATGAACAACCGGACCGGGACGTGCGGGGTCCACGCACTGTATTCTTCTCAGTCAGAGATAAGAGCTTGTCATTTATCATACCCGCCCGCCCCACCGCGCCGCGCCTGCGGGGTGAATGAGTATCGTCCGACCTCGCTTTTGGATGAGTTTGTGTAGATACGCCTCTTTAAAAAGACGTTAACGGGAAAGAAAAAAATTAGTATCCTGAGTTGGCGGCGATGGTTTATCCCACTGACGAAAAATATATGTTAATTATCGACGTAAGAAGAAAAATCTGTAAAAATGCGGCCTTTTACAAAACTATTATATATGGGCGGGGCTTGCTTCCAATAACGATGACGGATGGTGAAGCGACAGCGCGACACCGCGTGACGTAGTCTCAGCTTTGTGATGAAGCACTTTTTATTTGACCTGTGACCACACGGACTAAAAAAAGGTCGACTTTATCCAAAGTGAATCCGTTTAATTGAGCAAGTCGATCCAATCATACAGACACACCCGTTCGTACACACATTTACTAGATAGCGTGCCGACTGACCGCCGTCTTGTGTTACAGTATAAAAACAATTGTTTTATCCATTGTATAAATTCCATTCACAAGAATGATTGATTGATGGAGTATATTAAAATGCATAGCTAGTCCATGCGCAGGTCGCTGCGCATTACTCAGTTTAGGTATTACCAGAGCGGGCGAAGACGCTGAGGTGCTGTTCATGCACGAGTTACAAAAAATTGTGGTGTAGTTGGGCGCGTGTTATTATATAGTGTCCTCTACACTACACGATACCTACATTATTTGTTCGTTATATGTGTAAGGCATTGTAGAGACCGAGCAACAAAATAATAAGTTACACTTAAGATAAACAAGCACTTTCGACGCATTCGCTGTGGAGATTACGATAGTATCAGCTTTAAGGCTTCATAGCTATTCAAACAGATTGTTCGAATGGTTAAAAGAACCGAAACTAGTGTTCGTAGGTCAATGGTTGTTTCAATAAGTAGTCGAGCGAGTAATCAGATTTGGGTGCGATTGGTGGGGATTGGTGAGTTATATTAGTAAATGGTGTAGTATTTAAATACATGTTTTTATATCTAGTAATTTAGTTCTCGCATAGTTGGTAACTCTTATATTACTCCATTTGTTAACTTCTTTTATAATTTCTTGTATCTTTTATCCATTTATTCTGTAATTTCTTTATATATTTTGTTAGGTTTAATGTTTTGTTATTGTTGTCAAATATTTGTCAAATGTCCTAAATTATTGTCATCATGATAACTTTTATTTTTAATTTGTGTAATTTTTATCCTTTTTGGTAATGTTATTTATTAGGCTGAATAGTAATTTTAAATTTGTAAATAGAACATAAGAAGAGAATCGTTCCAGAAGATTCGACATATAAAAGGCGAGCTGTGATGAGACTGAGGAGTCTCTCTCTCGCATGTGAGTCGCAACTCTTGGATCTCGACACTGACAGTCTCGCGTGTGGGTCACAACAGTGGTAACTTGAAGGAGTCTCCTGCTGAAAGTCTCTATCGGAACAGTGTAATTACGATATCAAATATATATATATATATATTATCAATTACGATACGGAACAGTCTCGTGCTTCTAGCCGGAAATATTTTATTACTCTCCGACTCCGGAATCTATATGCTTCGTGCGCCGTAACGCAGGCCTGGTCAAGGCGGTCTCCGTGTGCTGAACAACGGATAATCTACACGTTTCGTGCGTATTAACGCACGCTCCAGTCGCCGAGGACTCCGTGCGCTGAACGGCGGGGGTTCCAATCGTCTCGTGCGCCCTACACGCACGCTCCTGTCTGCAAAGCCTCTGCGCGCTACACGCCAGAGAAGCGACGGGCCTAGCTTCCTACTTACAAGTGACCTGTTTAGTTGTAACTGCTGTATTATAATCATTATAACCGCCAGAAATTCTTAAATATCTTCTAAATTTCTAGATGTTTTACTATAACACTACAATGGATCGGACAACACATTTATCTTTTGCTCTCATTCGATGGCAGTTGTTCATAGGTGTGAGGTCTGCGGGCGGGACAACGCTTCGTTGATTATAAACTCCTTCCCGGCATTAAATCAACATTAGAGCAGAGTACTCCACTCCACCGCACCATATCCCAAATCCCCTTTATCATAAGGATAAACCAGTGCTGTGCAGTAGGCCGCTAATTTGTAATTTTTGTGAATTGTGTTGTGAATGAAGTCATACTTGGACAAGAGCCGCTGAGACCCCGTAACACCCAGTACCCGACCAAAGTTATGACATGTTTACTGACGCCGTTAACTGTCAACGGGCTATAACGAATGACTCTGAATAATTTTCTAAACTTCAACAGTGAAGAATTAGCGTAACTCAAACAGCTGATATACAGGAGCAAATATTGAGTGTCTCGTAATGAGGCCGTCACCGGGGTCACCGGGCTCGGGGGCCCGCATCGCACCGCTCTTCCCCATACCCCACAGATCACTCACGACTTAGTTTTCTTCGAGCTCTGCACACAATTCAATTACCCACGGAATGAAACTTGATATTCGATAAGGAAAACATAATCTTACCCATGTTTTTATAAGTGAATTGATGTCTTAGGGTTTTTAATTTAGTTCCGAGAATTCATCTGTTTCAGTGGCTTCGACGCCTGTAATCTCATCTGTTCACAACATTGTGATTAGTTTATGGGTTCCCATATCTCATCGGTCTAGAAATAAAGAGCAAGCAAATCACAATCATCGAGTGTTGACGGTATATTTTATGGTTCTAAAAACAAAAAACAATGAAGGGGTTTGTATTGGTCGGTGGGAATGGAATGTCACGGCATTCGGTCTTAGACAAGCAAGTGAGCAAGATGTCGAGTATAGACGATTGTATCAGAGCGTACCAAGTTTTGTTGTCATTTTAAACTGTAAAAGCAGTCAAAGTATTCAATAATTGTACGAGTATACTGATATTGTTATTCAAGACACTCCTGACACAACTACTGACATGGGGCATCCTGCGCAATCAATTGGACCAGCTCGTGTATAACATTGACTTTCCAACGACGCTGAGCACCTCTCGTGCATTTCTTTACATGCAGGCTATCGCTCTGTGTAGCGTGTTGCGCCTAATAGGAAGTAAATATAATAGGAAGCTATGTACTAGTAGTAATCATCATAAGTGGTAACTAGACAGCCTGGAGCCGCATCGGGAAGCTGTGGCTGCTCTTGACAATTGTTCTATATAGCAAAACAGAACATTTTGCTATGGTATTTTCTTAGTACTGTACATTGTTATATTACCGCTGTACACATTACGGTATAGAAGTTCTGGTTACATTATACTGAGTGTGTACTGTTAGAAGATGCTTAAGTATAAAACTTCAGTACATTAACGATGCTATTTACAACTAGCAGAATGTATAAGTAAACTCTAGACTATTAATATTATCTAGTATTCGTAATTGGACAATATTATTCAATAACGTCCTTTTTCTATTTTTTTTTCATTTATAATATTAAACCTGGCCAATACCTACCATAGAAAAAATAAATAAAAGCGGCGATAGAGGTGAAAATTGTAAAGAACAGTCTTGTCCTCTATGACATTCGGAAATAATAAATACAGATCAATGCAACAGATACATTATAATATTTTTAATGTTTCGAATAGCGTAGATGTAATTGACTATTAATCTTATAATACCTATAACACAGCCGAATAAACTGATACGGATTCCAATCGCCTAACGGAGCTCTGTCGCGCGGGGCCTGCAAACTGAGATTTATTTTTAGAATTCTAACAGCACTCGGGGAAGTGCGCTGAGGGTAGCTCTGTGACATTACGTACACCACTTGCAGTGGTGTATGGTATTCATGTATCATGGGATAATCCCGCTCATGTCTAGACGTTGTCGAGTTATATTCCAAAATTAAAGGGCGATGCAACACTGGAAGTTCGTATATTGTACCTATAGAATAATGTTATACTATACTTCTTACGGCTCGCGCGCGCTCAGTGATGCATGCACGCATTAAATGACCGAATGCCGTCAGCGTCGCGGGCTTGGGCCGGGGCCGGGGCGGGAGCCGGGGCAGGCAGGGAACGTGACGCTTTTACCCGGCGCGCTAATCACGATATACGATCTGCATCACTCCCGATGCATTCTCTTGTACATACATACTCGTCGAGTTAACTGACAATGATGCATATGAAATATGTCGAAGCACAATTTCAATTATAATGCTCACGTCTTATACTTGTTCTAATAACTTTGTTGTTAACATTCGCTTACTCGAGACAAGACGGGTCAGTGATAGAGGTGATAGGTGGCAGATGTAATTTTAGTACATAACACCTAATTGTCAGTTACTGCAACATGTGTCTTTGGAATTCACTAGACCGTAGGCTATCATAATGTTTGCCATTTTACTTTGTCGTAAGCATTTTATGCCAATCGTACATATCCGTAGAACCATCGGCGTCGCTGCTGCGTTGCCGGCCAACGGGGAAGCGCTGAACTCTCTTATTAATCGATTTTCAATTATTCCAGGCGAATTTACGAAATTACACTTTTGATTCTGGGAAGATAATTTAAGTGTTATTTTACATTAAATTTATTAATTTAAAGAGAGTTACAAAGACCATATACCATGAAGCTTGGCGATAACGCACTGCCGCATTTGATGGCAACACTATAATATAAGCTAATTTTTCAAAGTCGCAATACTTTTATTGCAATAATTTTATTCCAAGTTGGAGCAATTTAAAGAGCAGGCACGTTGCAACAACTACAATGTACAGCAGCTAGTTGAACAACTTCTGTTCTTTCCACTAAATTAATTATCTGAGAAATTAACTCGCGGCGCGCCCCTCGCCGGATTAACTCTCCGATGTGCTTCGTACGTGCAAACTTGCCTTGTCTCTGGCACTTCATAATGACAATCGAGTTGAAATGCTATAGAGACACCCTGGGAAACGACGATGTATCATCATCAAGCCACTGCAACGCATTTACGAACGTTTATTATGGTGATGTAGTACATGAGATATTCAAGCTTAATATGTGTCGACGTAGACGGTTGTATGACGCTCGTCCTTGTGCTCGGAGTGATACGTAATCGAACAATTTAGCATTTATTATTTAATTACCTTTTGTTACGTCTGTCGAATCATTACATAACTAAATGCTATTGTGTCATCTTGTGCACAGCATTACAATATTGAAATATTAATTTCGGATTCTTTAATTATTCTAAGTGTGTCGCACTAAGTTTGTGTAATCTATTTAACAAATATTTTATGACTTTCGTAAATTTCGGACTTCTCACATATACTCTGTGTAACTATTTAATCAGTTAACCATCATACAACTAACACTGGCTAAACTCTAAAGCCAAGAAGACAACAAAGAAGAATAACCATCTGTTCTTTTTACACTCTGTACAGTTTCTTTACTCTCGAAATTTGATATCTGCGGAGCAGCTCGGCTATGTAGAAATATCATCATAAGTTTATTTTAAAATCTGATTGTATTTCAATTCAGAGTTGAAAATAAACAAAATATATATTAGATTTATTTTAAACAAAGAAATTCCAAACCAAATTCACACTGCGCACCCATTCCATGGGCCACCACCAGCTGGATTGTGCCCGTTGATTACATCCAATTCTAAAAAAAATAATATACCATATCGATGTTTCTTGCCCAATGAGAAAATGGACCGGCGCAATCGTTTCTATTCCGATAAAATACTCACAGCGACAGCGAGTGATCAGCGCGCAGATCGAACTCAGTGGACGCACGTTAAATGGGTGATTGATTGTCCGCAGCGACCGACCGACCGCAGCAGAAAGTTGGTTCGTAAACAACGTCTTCACAAACAAACTTCTGCCAAGAACGTTATCTAGTACCTTGACAAACCAGCATTGTCCTATTTTAGTGCAGCCACAGGTGCACTAAACTGCTGCACGACTGCTCGTTTTGTATAGGTGTACAATTCCTGTGTAGAAATCGATGACAGGAGTGAATTGTTGAGTGCGTGCGACAAAGTAAATAATGACGGGTTTCACAATAACCACAATGCATTACCAGTCCGTTAGCAACACAGATGGAATAAAATGAATATAAAAATTATGATATAATGCGCTAATAAAGAGGTAGAATTCCTTGATGTTTCCTCGAATAATGGCGTCGACTGCGGCCCGGCGTTCAACTGGACGTGAGCGCTCGCGGGACGCGGGACACCATACAGTAGAAATGGGTCGCCGGGAAACCTACTTAGGCTTATTTTTTGTTGAGTGTCGGAGAAACTCTAGGGAACGTGAATTTTCACTTATACGAACTATTGAAAAATCTTTTATTCTGCTTTCTTTCAGTACTGAACAGGAAATGGTCAAGTGGGACAGGACGGACTATCTGTAGCCCAAGTTACTAACACTTCCACTAACGATGAGTTTCTAACGGCAATTCCAATGCAAAAGAGAAATGAATAGTGTAATGAAATGAATAAGGTATGTGCGGAACAAGCTGAACGGAAAATGAAAAATAGAAAATTGCCGTTTGATTTCCACAAAGACCGAGTCCAGTTCAAGGGGCTGCAGTGAATCAATTTTAAACCAGGCAGTGTTGGTAGTTATTTGCTAGGACAACGCGCGACAGCGCGTTATTACAATTTGAATCTCTAATAATTTATTTATATCGTGGAATGATTACTTTAATGTGTCATTTAGGGAGCATCAAGTAATAAAGTAACAGGACGAGTGTTCCATTTAGTTTGGTCCTGGTGGGGGTTAGCTGCCGAAAAGATCTTGTACATTGGGGAGAAATCAAGCTTCGGAGGTTAACTCGCAAACCATTGCTCCATTGCCGAGTTCAATACGAAGAAACGCGAGAGTTCGTGTATACACTACTAGTCCTACGGTTGTACAATAAAATAAATTCGACACTAGATGTTTCGTCATGTAATAAAAGTACAAGAATTTTCTATATTTTGTTTTAACAAATTTTATAAAAACTTATATGATATTAATTCCATGGAGTGCTCGTGTCTTAATTTTATTGAGTTTACACTCAAATATAAAATAAAGGCCGTGTCCTAACATACCTTTATGGGACTCGTTATTGATCTCCCTGTTCTCTCTTAATCTTTAGTAAAGATAAGCAATCTAGCAAATTCAGGGTGCATTTCTTTTTTTTTAATTTTTAGAACTATTAAGTATTCTATAATTATAATGTGTTTCATACCTGATTGTCTCGTTAACGTTAACTTGTAGCGTTAATGATTGGTACTTTGACATTCATGCTATATTGAGTAATGCTCCTTAATATTATTATTAATACTAAACGGTGCCATAAAGAAATAACCACCGCACATTTCAATCCAACAATGAAGTATATAATATAGAACTGGTATCGTAATTATTTAATTCAAATAACTCATAAACCCACTCAGAATATTAAATATTGTTATATACACGAGTGATTATCCTAGCAGGCTTAGACTATATAGAAATAGGAAATTCCCAATTGGGTGAGGGTGAACCAACAGACGTGATGGGACACATCTCTTTTTAAATTTAAAATTGTTTACAATATATTTATATGTTCATTCAGATTCAAAGAATCTGCACGGAGCTTGGCTTCTGTGAAGTTCCTCATTCGTGTATTTTCTTCTGAATCAGGAGCTTTGGAATCCGATCACCAGCTATCGGAATTTCATATATTTGAGAAGTTAATTGGATCCTAAATGCATGTATCTGATTTTTGTGACGAATAAAAAGTGAACTTTAAGTTTCGATTTTAATTTCATCTGATAGTGGCAGTGACTTCCGAGGCAGGAATAGAAGTTAGGGTAATAGACTCATACATATACACACAACATTGGTGAACCCAACGTTTGGAGCTGTGAACGAAAATTCTCGCGAGTGAAGTAGTGTTACATAACCTAAAACTTTACCGGCATGAATATGAATCCTGCAGTGCCTTTATTACCTACTCAGGCAACTGCGCCTATTCCTGTAGCGGTCGAACTTAGTGGCGATTTATCGCAAATAACGGTGTCATCGCGCATACCGGAATTTTGAACTGATGCTCCACGGCTTTGGTTCGTCCAATTTGAGGCTGTAATAGCGAACCAAAACCTCGGCGATGAATCCAAGTACAACTTGGTCATTACGAAATTGGCTAAATATAGCATTCAGCAAGTGACTGACTTACTCCTGCAGCCACCGATGAAAGATAGATACACTGTTCTAAAGTACAGACTATTAACAGTGTACGAGGAATCTGAGCTACGTCAAGTCCAAAAATTATTAAGTGAAATTGATCTGGGAGAACAAAAACCTCCACAACTCCTACGCCGTGTGAAAGAGTTGGCTCGTGATAAATTTTCCGGCGACACACTACGCATATTGTGGACAGGACATCTACCTTCAGCTGTGCGCGCCATCCTAACCGTTAGTGAAGTTAAAGATCATGAAAAGTTGGGGGAAATTGGGGATAGGTTCATGGAATCATCCAGAGCAAGTAGCACTATTGCAGAAGTCACAACATCCACCTCATCAGCGTCACACGACTTTCTTATAGCAGAGATTTCCAGGCTTAATAAGTCGATAGAAAATATGCAAAGAGGTTACCAACGGCGGCATTATTACAACCAGCGTGGAAGATCCCAATCGCGAAATCGACGCAACGTCTCGTCACACAGGCGTAATCCACAATCACCCAACTGGTTATGCATTTATCATTTCCGTTTTGCTAATCGAGCTCACAAGTGCGTACAACCATGTAACTGGAAAGAAGGCAAGGAAAGTAAGGAAAACTAGAAACGGTACAGTCGTCGGCGGGATACTGTACCGATTCTGCTAATAACCGCCTATGCGTTACGAACATTAACACCGGCTTGCGATTTTTAGGAGACACTGGAGCAAATGTGTCAGTTTTACCCGTATCACATAAGACAAAAATCCACAGTCAGTGTAATAATTATAAGTTATACGCAGCCAACGGGACTGAAATTCGTACGTATGGTGTTAGGAATTTAGTATTAAATCTTAATCTTAGAAAACCGGTTCGATGGCATTTTATTGTGGCAGATGTTAAACAGCGTATAATCGGCGCTGATCTATTATGGCATTATGGGTTGTTAGTAGATTTGAATAATAGAAAATTAATTGATAGCAACACCAATTTGTTAACACTTGGCAGCATAATTTCATACACCGAACCATCAGTAAACACTGTTGATGCTAATCATTCCTTTCTCAACTTGTTATCTGAATTTTCAGAAATTACGAAGCCTATTTCATTTAAAGAATCCGAGTCTGATAATGATGTTTATCACCACACCGAGACCACGGGCGTTCCTGTTCAAGCGCGAGCGCGCCCACTTCCTGCGAACGGGCACCATAAAGTTAAAGAGGAGTTTAGGTTGATGCAAGAATTAGGCATATGCCGAGCATCGAAGAGTCAATGGGCAAGTCCATTGCACGTCGTGATGAAGAAAAATGGGGATATTCGGCCTTGCGGTGACTGTAGACGTCTCAACGCCATCACCGAACCGGACATGTACCCCGTACCACATCTGCATAACTTTACGTATATATTGGCAGGTAAGACAATTTTTTCTAGACTCGACGTTAATAGGGCATATCACCATCTTAAAATAGCACCGGAGGATATTGAAAAAAACTGCAATAATTACAGAATTCGGCTCATTTAAATTTCTACGACTTACATTTGGCTTACGTAACGCTAGTCAAACTTTTCAGAGGTTCATAAATAACAGAGTAATAAAAGAATTCGATTTTCTTTTCAATTTTATTGATGACGTAATTATTGCAAGTGATAACTTAGAACAGCATAGAATACACTTACGTAAAGTATTTGAACGATTTAAAAATTTTGGCATTACAATAAATTTAGCTAAATGTGATTTTGGCAAGACTAGTATTGAATTTTTAGGATATCAAGTGTCAGTGGATGGAATACGACCACTCGACCACAAAGTTCAAGCTATTATAGATTACCCTAGACTGGGAACTGTCGAACAATTGTGACGTTTTTTAGGCATGATCAATTTTTATAGACCAAGCATACCTAACGCCGTAGAACATCAATCAGTTTTAAATGCATTTTTAATAATTTCTAAACGTAAAGATAAATCTAGTGTACCTTGGACTGAGGAATCAATTGACGCTTTTAAAAAGTGTAAACTACGCCTTAAGAACGCAGCTATATTGTCACATCCCGTCCCGGAAGTACCTTTATCCTTAATGACGGATGCTTCGGTTAAATCGGCTGGGGCAGTTTTACAACAACGGGTTAACAATAAATGGTTACCGTTAAGTTACTTTTCTCGGAAATTTACTAAAGCGCAAGAAAAGTACTCCACTTATGACAGGGAATTGACTGCAATTTTTATGGCTATAAAACATTTTCGATATATTATTGAAGGTTGTCAGTTAACTGTATTTTTGCTTTTGATAAAATACAGAATAACAGCGAAACACCAAAACGCACAAGACAATTATTATTTATAAGTGAGTTTACCACCGACATTAGGTGCATTCAAGGTAGTGACAACGAAACTGCTGACGCCTTATCGCACGTGGAACTATACACTGTCCGACGTCAATTGATTAACTGGCTGATGCTCAAGAATGTGATATAGGACTGTCGCAATTGTTAAACGAAACTAAATACAATAATTCTTTTAAGAAAATTTTTGTTCCTAATAATAACAAATTAATTTATTGCGAAACTTCAACTTCTACGAGTCGACCTTCTGGTTTAAACCGTGATGTTGGACGATGGGCAAAAGCCTGCATCCAATGTCAACGATCTAAAATTGGTAGACATACTATATCAGATTTTCAAGCCTATCCATTTGCTAACCGTTTTGAGGATGTACATATAGATATAGTTGGTCCTCTCCCGACATCGCCGAAGGGATACAAATATCTAATTACTATGATAGATAGATATAGTAGAAGGCCTGAATGCATCCCAGCGAAGGATATTACAGCGGAGGCTGTGGCCAAAATATTTTATGAATCATGGATCACACGTTTTGGAAGTCCCATCAAATTGACAAGCGATCAGGGTTGTCAATTTGAAAGCAACTTGTTTACACAACTTTTAAAATTAATGGGTATAAAAAAGTATCGTAGTGATCCGTAACATCCTCAGAGCAACGGTATTGTAGAACGTTGGCATCGATCAATGAAAGCAGCACTTACAGCACGGTTACTAAATAATTATTCTTGGTACACTGAACTACCTACCGTTTTATTAGGTTTACGTGCGGCAAGCAGAAGTGATAATGGCCTAAGTCCTGCAGAGTATGTTTACGGTCAAACCATTCGTTTACCGGGAGACTTTTATAACGTGTCAGATAAACGAATCGGTGAGGATTTAACGTTTCTAAAACAATTAAAGTCTACTATTAAAAATTTAAAGCCAGTATTGCGAAATCACCAGAACTCACGGACGTTATTCATACACAATGATTTAGGTAAGTGTGAGTATGTTTTCATACGTAACGATGCGGTACGCAGACCATTAACACCTCCTTATGATGGTCCTTACCGGGTCATCGAAAGAAGAAATAAGGTATTCGTAATACAGTTACCTAATAGGAAGATAAGTATATCAATCGACAGACTGAAACCAGCATATTTAATAAATGATCAAAATTATGATGTAAGTAATTGTGATGCCAGTGTAAATAAAGTATTAGATTTTACCAATAAAAATGTATTATGTAATGAAAAGGTAACCAAGAGTGGCCGTAAAGTTAAGCCACCTGTTCGATTCAATTGTTAATTTTAATGTCTATAAATATAATATTGTAATTGTAATAACTATGAACTGTAACACTAAACTTATCATGTATGCACCTACGCCACAAACTCATTTTGTAGTCGTAAGCAAATTTACAGTATAAACAACTTATTATTGTTTGACTAATTTTATTCAACGTGTTTTTCAAATGTAATATTAATTCGGCTAAATGTTATTAAATTGTCAGCATTGCATTATGCACACCTGATACCTACTTATATTCCAATGTTAATTACAGCCAGCTACGCATAATTTAATACAATTGTTATTGTGTTACATTTAAAGTCCAGTGAAGTGCACAATGCAATGTAATATTAAGAAGCAACATAATGTAACCATGAAGAACATATTATAAATTTTTATTTGGATTGTAAAAATTTGGGGGGTGTAGTGTAGGGACCATGTAAGTGTGAGTGGCCGAGTAAACATTTTGTATGCAAGTGTGAAGTATGCGAGGAGTCGAGTCAGGTACTGCGCAATAAGCGACTGGAATGCATGTGCATATTCACTCGGGGTTTATTGGCACGAATAAAAAGTGAAATTTAAGTTTCAATTTTAATTTCATCTGATAGTAGCAGTGACTCCCGAGGCAGGAATAGAGTTAGGGTAATATACTCACACACATACGCACAACATATGTATAATATTCTTTCAAAGCCAATAACACGTTTCGTTACTTATATTGTTATATATTTTAGAAAAATTGTTAAGTAAATTTTATTTTTCCAGAAAATCGCATTATAATGTTATACCGGATTCGATATTGATTGATTAGCGCGCTAAGAGATACGCGAGTGAATTATAATAAATTTTATTAAAATGATAACAAGGTTCGTTTGCAGAAGGTCGGTGACGGATAGGCGACAGGTGCGAGTGACGCGCGTCACCTCGCGACCGTTGTGATGCTAATGTCGCGATGGCGTCTGCGGCAAGCTCCACGGCGAGGGGGAGGCATCGGCTACGAGACGGTTTGATTAAAAAACTTAGTTGTGTAGAGGCAATTCGACGCGGTCCCGTCATTGCCGAGATTCTTGGAGCGTATAATTTGGGTGTCTAGGACAATGCATATTTTATTGGAAAACGTATGGCCACATCATTTGGATTAGCTTCCTAGATTATGCCTAAAATATGCCTGTATAAAACAAATAAATTGAAACCAATTATGCGTTAAACACATTTCTGCGCCGTCAGCGGCTCGTTGCTGGAGACACGGTAATGTTCGGTGGCACCGATGACTATCAAGCCGCTGACATTCCTGTTGCGTTCAAATTGTGATCTTTAAGTTGCCCGGCAGGAACACACGTCACATGCTATATTAACTTATTATTTACGATTTATGTCGAAAGATTTTATTATTAATAAGTTCTAGCAAATTACCAATTTACGGTGGTTGTTCAACTGTAGGGCCTGTAAAACTGTCTTTTTTATAACCTGAAGGGCTGATGAAATGTCAAAAAGGGCATCCAATGGTAAGTGGTCACCGTCGGCTACGGAGTACGGACACGGGCAACATCAAAAGAATTATTATTACAACACTGGCCTTGGGAATAGCTCTTTTTACCCCTGCTTTAAAGAACTCCATATCACAGCACCCCAGGAATGCTTCGGAAGGAAAGTCGATCCACAATTTGTATGTGCGGGGCAAAAAATATTGCGAGAATCAGTCCGTGGACGATTAAACTTCTTTTTAAGTTATCTAACAGCTCTGTATTTAATTATTTCTTATTATTCTTCATGCGATCCAAGTAAAGGAACCAGATTATTTTAGTGTCAGTTCAGTAGACATTCAGACGAGCTCTTATTCATCAAATAATCGTTCTCGTCGTTACGTTATAGATTCTGGATAAAAAAGTGCGACGATGATATATCTCCAAATTTATAAAACTGTATTAGAAGCACATGTAGCCGGCAATCACACAAAATTGTCCATCAGTATAACTTATAAATGAAATTACATTTGAAGGAAACAGCTGGCGGTGGCTTCGCATTGTTTAATTTTCTCTCGGCTGGTAACAATGAGCGGCACGAGCTGGAATTCCTCGAACACCACAACGAATAACTGGAAGCGCAGACTGATAAAATTATCCGCTAGTTTGTTACTACTTCATTAAAATAGGACCACCGTATGGCGGATAATTCCCCGGAAATTTTTATTTTCGATGAACGAACGAGTTGTTCTATTAAGCAAATATTGGAAACCATACTTTCAGTATTCGGTCAGCAGAATGAATTCGGATATTACGTCAGGACAGTAGTTCAATGGCGCTCCGTTGGCGCTGCATATTTATACGCTTTTAAGTAGATTTATTATGATATTAGCAGTGCGGATATAAGTACCCGTACTTAAATAGGAATTAATGTGACAATTGAGCGTTGTCATGGAGCAGGATTACAATCAAGGTCTTAAGCAATCATCTAACTCTAAGCCCGTAAAAAGAGGTATAGCATAATGATCTATAATAGGGCCATTGTTATTTATTCTTTATAGCGCAGATGCGGTAAACCAAATTAAGAACTGCAAATATCACATATACGCTGATGATGCGCAGGTATATATATCTTTTAAGCCATCTGAGGCGCGGGCTGCGATAGACAAGCTCAATGCGGATTTGCAGCGTATTTTTGATTGGTCTGAGAATAACTCACTTGTATTGAATCCCTTGAAGTCTAAATATTTAATACTTGGTATAAAGAAACAAATAAAAATATGTGGAGTTTTAAAATCCTCTGTACTTATTGGTGGTGAATCAATTGAGAGAGTTTCGGAAGCTCGAAATTTAGGCATATTAATGGATGACACGCTGCGTTTTGTAAATCATGTTTTTGGTATTGTCAAAAACTGCTTTTATCATCTGAAAGTCTTATATAGGATTAGAGATTACATCAGCTCTGAATTGCGTATAAGGTTATGCGAAACTTTAGTTTTGTATAAGCTCAATTATGCCGATTCAGTAATTGGGCCTAGACTCTTAGCGCGCTGTCAGAATCTGATACAACGTGTACAAAATGCATGTGCAAGATTTTGTTTCAATATACCGCCACGCGCCCATGTCAGTCCAACAACTTCACTTTGCTTCAATATTATTTGGTATTGTTACAGAAAAATGTCCATCGTATTTATATGATAAACTGCAAGGGACAACATATATCAATACTACACATGTCACTAGGGCCTCAAGTTATAGATAATCATGTCTTCGGCATAGCACTGCTGCGTTTCGTGGTAGTTTTAAATACAACGCCACTAAATGCTGGAACAATCTGCCACCTCCAATTCGAAACCTAAAAAACAAAAAAAGGATTTAAGTTCCATCTCAACAAGTGGTGACAAGTTTTTGACCCCCAGCCCCTACTCCTACTGGTAATCGATATTGTTTATTCTCACACTGCTGGAAATTTTAACTTTGAATGCATTCAGAATAAATTATTATGTCATTAACCCGATAAGTCTAAATATGAAGTAATGATGTTTATTGCTTTGTTATACTTGTTGTTGTTGTTTGGTAAACTATGTATTATCCAATTATTTATTATGTTAGCACTTATGTACAAATAACTGTAGTAAGCACTTATAAATATATTTATAAATTCCGCTTGTATCAACTACTCGGACGCTCGGGTCGCACTGAAATATCAGGCGGGTGTGGCTTCCTCACGCCAATGCTTGAGTGCGAACCTTTTCTGTCTTTATTGCTTCTTGATATACAGGGTGTTTGGAAGATCGGTGCAAAGCCGCGAAGGGCAGCTAGTATAGACTATTTAGAACCATTTGAACCTAACTTATGTTAGGCGAAGTGCCACTATTTTTTTTTAGCAAATTTTAACGATTTTTGGTGAAAAATCCGAATTTTTGTAATTATTTGCTAATATAAGGCCATTTTGAAGGCAATATCATTTATTTATTATTTTATTTTACTAAAGTAATGTGTAAACAATCTAGTTAAACATGATTAAGGCATTTGTGTAATGAGAAATTTTTTTTACAGGTATTTGAAGTAAATGATTTATTTTAATATTAGAATAAACTGATTATTGGTGGTATTAAAAAAAAACACTGATGGTGCTTTTTTGTTCAAACATTTTTATAAATATGCCTGGTTATTGTTCTTTCTTTTGAGGTATCAACTACGCGGATACCTCGCCAATTATTGAAATTAAGACCTACAAACCAAATTGAGACAGAAAATTAAAATTTGTAGGCAAAATAAATAAAACTAAATTTTAATTAAAATCATTTATTTTTCATGTTCAAAATGTTCGCCGCCGTTTCTAACCCAAGAACGGGCCCGTCTTCTCACTTCTGTTGTCGCGAACTCTGAATTAATTCTATCAATTAACTCTTCTCTTGTTTTTTTTTATGTTAATAGCCGACAAACGAGCAGACGAGCCACCTGATGGCAAGTGGTCGCCCATGGACATCAGCAAAACCCATGGTATTGTATGTATGGTATGGTGTCTCGTCTGCTCGCGTGGATGTATCAACCTGTCAGTCAATGGCCGGTTACACATTATAATAATTGTGATAATAGTAGCATAGAACTTAAATCTAATTTCAATAGTTTCAATTTACTTGGCGAAAAGCTATACGATTCGTGTTCAGAGACAAAACTAGAATTCTGTGAAAGAGTATTTAATAACTTTTCATCGTATTTCAAATTACAGCGATGTTTCGCACTTATATTGCACCTAATCAGTTTTAAGCATGACGTCACGCGTGATAGTCGGTCGGCGCTCACCACCGTCGAGTTAAATGCGGCGCAAGATGTACTCGTCAGATTAGTGCAGGCCGCGTATTTTGAAAACGAAATTCATAAATTATCGAAAGGTTGCAAATACATTCCTTCGCTAAGAAAGTTATCACCATTTCTCGATTCTCATGGATTTCTTAGAGTCGAAGGTCGTATTTCTAATTCTGAATTGCCGTTCAACGCGAAACATCCAAGATTAATTCCTAAAAGTAGTAGGTTTACTATTTTGCTTATTGAATACTTTCATGTTAAGTATCTACACGCCGGTCCGAGAACCTTGCAAAATATTCTAATGCAAAACTTTTGGATATTAGCATGTCGCAGTGTGGTTAGATCCGTGTTATCGAAATGCAAGGTTTGTTTTAAATGTAAACCCAGTCACTTACAACCCGAGATGGCACCTTTGCCGTCAACACGCTTGTTACCAAATAAAGTGTTTGAACACGTCGGAGTAGATATTGCCGGGCCGTTTCAAATTAAAGAAAGTTTACGTCGCAACGCTAAAGTAAATCGGGCCTACTTCTGTTTGTTTGTATGTTATTCGACCAAGGCCGTGCACTTGGAAGTTTTAACATCTTTGTCAGCGGATTCTTTTCTAGCGTCCTTGGATAGGTTCGTAGCGAGAAGAGGTTTATGTTCATACATTTATTCGGATTGCGGTACTAATTTTATTGCGGCTAACAAACATCTCTCGGAAGTACAGCAGTTTATCCGTGATAAGCAAGAACAGAACATAATTGTTGAAGGTTGCTCTAAACGGGAAATTATTTGGAAATTTAACCCTCCAAGTGCCCCTCACATGGGTGGTCTCTGGGAGGCTGGTATAAAATCCGCTAAATACCACATGCTCAGGGCTATAGGTGAACGCTCTTTAACTTTCGAGGAATTGACTACTGTTTTTTGCAAAATCGAAGCGATCTTAAATTCCCGACCGCTGTGTGAGTTGCCTGCCAGTAATAATCCTGACGAATTTAACGTGTTGACTGCAGGACATTTTTTAATTGGCAGAAGTTTAACGGCCGTGCCGGAATATAACCTACTCGATACCTCCATTAATAGATTGTCACGCTGGCAATATTTACAACAATGTTCTCAGTTCTTTTGGAAGAAGTGGAGTAGCGACTATTTGAACACCTTACAGCAACGTGCTAAGTGGTTCAAGTCTGCCCCTAATATAAAAATGGGAGATTTAGTGATGATTAGGGTTGACAATGCGCCTTCTTGTAGCTGGCCTCTCGCCAGAGTTGTAAAACTTCATCCAGGCTCCGATGGAGTCGTTCGCTGTGTCACACTGCGTACTCAGAAAAGTATACTGCGGAGACCAGTTAACAAACTGAGTCCACTTCCATATATAAACTAGGTAAATGATTATTATATTTTTTCATTTTTTTTTGTTATTCATTAATTTTTTAAATATAAAAGTAAATTATTCTAAAACTGAACTAAGTCTGAAGTATTTCTTAACTACTTCCGCTTTAATTTAATGTAGTCAATTGATAATTATAAATCTTTTTTTTTTTTTTTTTTTTTCTT
>PDGT01000180.1:11178-44169 GCA_003671415.1 Megathymus violae
CTTTGCAGGCGCATGTGCAGAGGTGAAGCGACTCACAAACTCTCGTGCCTTACTGACTGCCGCGAAGTACTCGACCTCGAAGGCGTCGCGATACAGATACTCCTTGTCGCATTCAGCATTTCTGAAATTTCCATAAAGCCTTCAATTTCAAGCTGCAAGACATCAAATTCACTATACCACTCTTCAACCTTAGTTAACCGTAGGTTGAGTTCACTGAGTTGAACATCACTAGGCTTTTTGACAGCAAAAATTGTTTCTAAAAAGTTACTGAACTGAGTAAGCTTGACTTTGTACGAGCCACGCTTTCTACGAAGCTCAGCCAATGTAGACATTGTTTAAAATATGTATGCTGTATAATTGAAGAACTGATTATGCAATCTGACTATACAATGAGAATTGAACAAATGCTTTAAATGGAGTATCTGTATGTCTCGATTTTCCTTTTAATTAACAAAGTGCAATAACAAGTTCAGTACATAACATAAGGAAAAATACTTAAATGCGAGGAGATCAGCAGCAGCACAGAACAGGCAACAAAGAAGTAGCACGAGAAGCGCGACGTCAGCGTTTAGCGAAGCAATGATCATGCAGGTGGGTGCTTGGCAGCAGGCCGTACCACCGATGCCACTGAAATGCGATATCAACAAATTAATGCTTGCGAAATGATGGGGACAATGTCAAACACATTAGCACTCTCTCTTGGTGATTATTAACTGGAAATAAACCAGGAAGCAGTGAATTAATTCTTCGTCGAATGTCTATTAAAATTTATTAATTAATGTCTTGAATATTAAAAAATCTAAATGTCAAATTAATGTCAAATAACAATATTACAATGTTATTGAATAATATAATCGTATTATTGTATTTATGAAATGAATGATAATATTGTCCAATGTTTTAACAAGATTTGTTACATGAATGTCGAGAGTGCATACATTAGCACAAAATGATTTTAATCTTTTGCAATGGAACTTTGAATTTTAATACGAACGGGAACTATTCTCAAGAATAAGGAATTTAGGAAAGATAGTATGGAACGAACTCACAATGTCTTCTGCCCTTTGTAATGTGTAATCCTCTGAATTATCTCCTTATTATTTAATTCGTAATTAGCTATTTGTTCTTCAATTGATAGATCTCGTCGATAGCGCTTGGTGTCCAAAATCCACAATGTTCTTGTTATAATATAAGTCCCGTTGATTTAGTCGCGTCGAATGTTCGCGAAATGGCGGCTTAAGCGCAAGCGCTGCCCTGTTGTAACGTCGAGTTGCCGCTTGTATTGCGTCGAATAACTTTCCCGATATTATTTGCTGGTTTTTTTTTGGTGAATTATTCGGCTCGAAGGACCATAAACTGTACAGGAATCTTTTCAGCAAAACAAGAGGCTCGAGGATTAGATGTGTAATAATTATTAACTGTTACATTGCAAAAAAATAATGAATTGAGTAATGTCGTCCACGTCCTCTCACTCTCGGCCAATCCAATGCGCCCGGCGCGGGCGGCGTTCCACAGAGTAGCTCGCTCGATAACGAGTAGCTTGCACAGAACGGGTAGTGCTGCCAGCGTACGTACGGGCGCTAACAGTACTTCTTATTACCCTTATACATTGGTAAAAGTGTAGAACAATAGCCACAAAACTGATTTGTATCTTTTTTTGACTGCTGTTTCTGGTTAAAAAATGGTGATTGTCACTGGTTAAGTGAGAGTACTGGTCGGCAGATTCTGTACGTTCGGATGCAATCGGCGCGCACGCGCAATAGCCGGACATGGGAAGTGACACTTGGGAAGGCAGAGCGAGTGCACGCTGCCGCCGCCGATGGCATAATCGAAGTTATTCGGTCAATCAACACGACGGTGAAATCTAACCACAACGTCCCACACGTGGCGAGGTATGAAGAAGAACGAAGATAATCCAACGATGAGCGAGTGATATCAGCGATGAAAAATGGTGGAGCTGCCTGGGTACGGAGTGGATTGCGATCGCCGTTGTTTTATCGCATATCGCAGAACACGAGCCTCGAGCTGAACGTCGAGTCGACTTGTGCACGGTCGAGCCACCCTCAGGACCATTCAGACGTAACGGTCAGTCGATAACATTTCATTTTGATTTAGCCGAGTACTTATAAAGAGAGTATTGCTAAGAAATTCTGTGGTAGGCGTTTTAACAAAGTAGTTAGTATCTTTGACAAAGAGCGTGACATTGCTTGGAGCCCCGGTACGTATCATCGCTGATCACTATCATTGCTTTGCTAATAACGAGTTTAGGGAATTTTATGACTGTAAAAACATTGGGAGCATTAAATTCAAATGGTACTTACAAATACGCACATTAAGAAAAATGCTAGCAGGTCAGGTATCAGTCGAGATTGACGTGGATGTTAATGATAAAGTTCAAATTTAAATTATAGTGGAAACTTGAGTAAGAGGACTCTACGTGCCATAGTGAGTTGAGTTGTGTTCGACCGTACCAGTAGTTATTACATAGTCGTAGCCCGGTAGAAATCGGTATCTCTTAAGGCAACTTAAGTAGTCCGTGAGTGCACGATGCGCGTTTAGCTCTGGCGGAGGTCGGGGTCTGTAGAGACCATACGTGTGGTCACCAGGGGGTGACACACGGGCGATCCAAGGGATCTGATCCATGCGCTGGATGTGAGCAATGCAATTGCTGGTCGGCTGAAAAGCCGGGGCGCTAGATGTCTTACTTAGAATCGACGCCAGTTCCGTACAGGTTTAAACTTTTGTAATTACCATATGTTGTTTAAAAGATGCGCTGAGGAGTTTCTTTCGCCGTTTCTTCTCCTCATTGTTAAAGCACCTTTTTGAAACGGTGGTAGAAGCCAAAAATGACGTTCATAAGGGTGTTTACTGAATACCTATATGATTCAACGATTTTGAATTTGAATTAAGATTACGCAAGAATTTTAAAAAAGATAAACAAATATAGATGTAATTAACTAATTATAAATGTCATAAATATATGTAGAATAGCAGATGTAATAAACTGATATAATATATAAAGCCATAAAAGTGCATAAAAACAAAAACAGACAAAACACAAACAAACACAATAAAAAAAAACACAAACACACGCAGCTTAATCGAACACTGATGGCATCAAAAATAAAAATAAGTATTTAATTGATTCAATTGATGCCATTTCTCATCGCAGGGCTCTTTATGAACATTACACTTGCCAGTAAGTTGATTCTTTTCACACTAAGTTTCATCTTCCTTTATGTGATAAATTGGCATTCTTGTTGAACATAAGATTGTAAGATTGAACATCTTGCTGTAGACACGACCTTAGATCATTTTCAGTCATTGTCAACAGAGCGTCCTTCTTTAAGTTAATTGCTAGGTAACTCGACATGGGTTTAATAAAAATCATTGTGGTATCGAGATTACCTTATAAATTTCGTACGCATCCCTGTAAACTAGAGGTATTTTAGTCTGAAATATGATGAGATAGTTCGAAAAACATTTTGCTTTTATTTTTAATAAATGATAGATTTTAGGTAGGCTAATTTTATCAAATGGTACGGATAAATCTTTTAAAATTTTTCCAGTGACGATGCTTAACTCATGGTGAAATTGGTCAGGAGTGAGCATTGAGTGAAGACTCAATTGAACGTTGAAGGGATTATTTTCCATACCGTCGTCTAGGATGGTCTGAGGAACTATTTGGTTACAATGGAATCGATCGTAGAACAAAGCACATAAAAACTAGCTAACCGAATAGTTCTCTCGGATCAAACTAGATGGCGGTGTGCTTAGCGTCTAAAACACGCTGTTGAGATTTTTTTTTTAAAAACATCTCTTGGGTAACACCGCGCGTTCGGTATTTGTTCAACCGTTATGATTATTATTCAAAGTATCTAACAGAATTTGCAGATTGCCAGTCCTTTACAGTATTTTCCAATTTATGTAAGCGTTGATTGGTAAGCTTGTATTATTTGTTCACAATATCTTCAGTGCGCTTCAGTACATTGAATTCTGCTTCTACTATTGAAGTCTGATTCTTCCAAAGTAATGCCAAATGTTCTTCATTTTTCCTGATAATTTGTATATATTGTTTATATTTTTCGGCAAAATTGTTATCTAAAATTCTAAATAAACTAATTGCAATAGAACCTACTCTCTTTATCAAAGACGGCGCATGCGGGACCTTTGATCGTTTATCAAAATCCCATTTTATTCATTATTGTGCAATTCATTACCATGCTCGAACTGCAACATGATCGCATCGCAATGTGAGACGTTACTTATGTTAATACAAATGTTTTGTAAACACTCGATATATTTATTTAATGCTCGTGTGCCTTCCCAGCAGGGGTGTGCGCTCCTTGTAGGCAGAAATGCAGTGCTTTACTTGCCATTCACAGATATTTTAATAAAACGTTCGTAAGTTTTAGATGACTTTAATTAATATTAAATAAATGAGTAAACAAAATATAATAACTTAAAAACGCCTAATATTTTATAAATAGCACCTATTTGCAGCACACAAACATTATGTTTGCTAGACGTTTGGCGACAAGCAAGCGGCGCTGCAAAATAATGTACCTAATCTACCTAGGCATGCCGTCGCGTTCCGCAGGACATTTGTTCGCATGTGCGAAGTAATTTCGGTGTCCGTGCACAGTTCGCAAACGCACAAGCCCATGAGTATCGAAAGCCGCGACTTCAGCGGCAGGCTACGGCAGTTCGGCAGTTGTCGGGAGTAATCGGAAATGTTCGTTACCTATAATCCGAGTAAAAATAATAAACGTAAAAAGACTAATAAATCATTTATGTACATTATGCATTTTTGTTTAGTAAGGTTTTATTTGTTAAAATAGCAGAAATGTTTTGTGTTTCGCAGGGGCCATTTTACTTTTTTCATTTGATAAGCATTGTTTACTATTTTGTTTGCGCCAGTATATTTATAGTTTTCTTAAAAGATTTTTCATTTTAACATTTGAAAGTGTGTACATTTAACAGTTTATTACTGAGTTTCTATAATAATTGTGGTGATTTGCTTTTACTAGTGCGTTTGTTGATTTTTTTAAAATGTTATTTGATTGTGAGGTTTGTGTTGAAAATGTAGATAAGATATTTGAGGTGGCCGAAATCTTGCGTTTATTTACATCGGGATATAGTAATCTCAAGTAGCCGGAACCTTGAATATGTGATAATTGAAGCGGACTAGGTGAGTAGTTATAATATTTTAGCTTGTTATTTTACTTATTAGAATTTCTTCCGCCGCGACGATCGATCGCTGTTTTGTCTGCGTTGCCGTAGAAGATGTACATGAATAGTAGTACAACTAAGACTTGTTCTGTTGGCATGGTTTCCGACTTAGAGATCCGTCGTGTGGCTGTGGCTATGCTAAAAATCTATAAAAGAAAAAGTTTTTGTGACTACTAAGCGCCACTCATCACTAATTACCTACATATTTGTAACCTTACCAAAGTACAAGCTTTAATTGCTATGTAGAGCCGTTCTATTAAACGAACCTTCTGTACTTGCTAATAGTCATTATAAACATGAATGTTGCGAAAACTATTTTTGTAAAACTGTACATATACTTTTTTTTTCGCTTGAGGAACATGACAGATTTGCTTATTGTCTTTCTGATGCTCTCCGTTATCTTCATATATCGGTAAAATTGATAATTTAATAATAGGTCATTTTATAATACCATTCTTTGTCTTTAACGTAACAACTCTGACGTAGCCGTCGCTGCTGGGGTGTAGTTGTATGACACGGCCGAGAGGCCACTTCCCGGCGGGTAAGTTGGTGTCCTGTAAAATGACCACGTCATCGATCTGAGTATTAGTTTGCGATTGCTTCCATTTATTGCGGGGGATTATTTGTGTCTCTTCCAGATATCTTCAAATATATTTAGAGTAAGATGCCAACGCGTGCGCAAGTCTGTCAAAATATGCGAGATTTGGTCCGCCTGTTAAGAATTGTGACGGGGTCAAACAAGCTAAATCGTCAGGATCTTCAGTCAATGAGCATAAAGGTTTTTGGTTTAAACTAACTTCCAACTGCGAGAGATGGGTGAAGTGTTCTTCGAAGGTAAGTTTTTGTTCACCTATTACTCTTTTCATGTGATGTTTAAGACTTTTAACTGAAGCCTCTCATAAACCTACAGACGGCCATGACGGCGCATTGAAATTCCACTGAATGTTCATCTTTCAACACTTGCAACCAAATCACTGTCGAAAATACTTCGTATTTCCTCGTATCCTTGCTGCAGAACCTTGTTGGCTCCGATAAATGTTGTACCCTGATCACTGTACATATGTTTGGGCACTCCTCGCCTTGCTGCCATTCTGCGTAGAGCTGTTAAGAATGCGGAACTGGTCAGATCTGATATTAGTTCCAGGTGTACGGCCTTGGTCACCATACGAACAAATACCTTTCGAGGTCTTTATACCTCGTCCCTTACTGGACTCTACGAGTACATGTCCTGTGTAATCCACACCGGTATGGTAAAAAGGCCTAGATGGATTCATTCTTGATGCTGGTAAGTCTCCCATCAATTGATACTGATGACTTGGACTGTGCTTTCTACATTTTATGCACTGATGAATGCGTTTTCTGGTACTTTGAGACCACCATACCCAATATTTCTGTCTCATAATGGCCGGTGTTAGCTTAGCACCACCGTGATATGTGAGCTGATGGCATTGGTCGATGCTTAATTCAGATAGTATGCTACCTTTAGGAATTATGATCGGATGTTTCATATCTAAGCTTATACGTGCATGTTTTAATCGTCCACCCACTCTTAATACTTGATCTTCATCGATAATAGGATTTAACATACAAATCTTGCTGTTTATATTTATTTTATATCCCTTTTGTATTGCTGTCAATTCGTCATTAAAATGAACGTTTATTTTAGAATATGTGTGCTTCTATGTATGGTGAATCGTATTCAAATATACTGATCAATCAAATCAGTATGGATTTTTAGTTTTGAATTGTATGTAAATCGTTTCCTTAAACATATAATCGGATTATTAACATTTTAATAATTAATTATTTGTGTTTGGCGCATCTTCATAATGTATGTGATCGCTAACTGCTATTAGTATTAAACAGATCATTGAGCAAGCCGCACATCTTTTAATTAAACCATCCCGATACAAGCAATTATCGCCTTATACAATTCATCAATTTGTGATGCTAATATTATTGCCATATGTAGTATATTAGTATCGTTATACAAAGCAAAATAATAAATCCTCGAGCACACAGAGCGCAGTGCGGTGGTAAACACAAATACGCACACCGTAGATAATGCCTGTGACGATCTGACAGGCGCTAGTCGATGTTGTTGTCGTTGTAGCTCAATCAGACCAACGGACAGTCAGAACAACACACAGGGCCAGCGACTGCCTCGCGGATCTTGTCTGTTGTCATCGGTCGACTCAATCGCCACTAAAATATCACATTAGCAAAAATAGCACTCTTGTGGAGTCGATTCTTGTGTAGTCGATAATAAAACAGAACTTGTAAACAAATTATATTCTTAATTAGACTTTATATATAGTTATACGTTAATATATACTTTGTCTTAATTTCATTTTGCTAAGAATTTACTAATCCTAAAACGTGAAGGGTTGCATCGTGTTAGAACTACTTGTAAACAGTGACTGTAAGGTCGTTCCTTTGTGAAACGTGTTAGCCTTACTCCCAACGTTTAATATTAAATAATAACTACAAACAGAATAAAACTTTTTGGATGTGTATGGCCCCATCACCCTCCTCGAGCCCACGTTGAGATCTCCCGTTCAGTGCGCCGAGCTCAATAACAAACTCCAACTTCCGATATCTAGTGTAGCGAGTGTATAGTGTTTGGTGTATTCATTTAACGTTGGCAAAAATAAAACCATTATTTAACATGGAACACATTTATTTATACAGGTATAAATATATATAAATAATATAATATATATAAGTATCCTATCCGGTTCAACTGCCGCTAGTATTACACGGCCTTTCACTTTGTAATATAATCAACCGAATTGAAGGACCGAATTCAACGAAACGTAAATTATAATGATTCAACGGGGCAACTGGCTCCCGCTTGGATGTCTTTAGAAGGAAATGAATCGATTCGGTGGAACAGTACGTGCAATACCAACGCCAAGCACTACGTTCGTTTCGGGTCATCGTCAGTGCGGCGCGTAGCGGCCTCGGAGCTACTGGAGATCAGCACACCGGCTCGGAGCAGGAGCTCCACGAAAGGGCGGCGCCGCATACGCTGCTGGTACAGAGCCGATCGCACTCCTATACCGAGACGTAAAGATTGAACTTAAATGGCTCTGTAGGTACCTTCGTTTGAGTTTGGTTATAAAAGTCCATAGTTAGTAAAAGCTTTGAAAATGGTTACCTTCTAATTGGACCGAAACAACATTGCCGGAAACCGTTCCCAGTCCGTCAAGCTACGAGTTGTTAATCAAAATTTCGTCGAATGATTTCGGTCGTATCTAGATTTCGCTATATTTTAAACTTCCCTGTTCATAAATTGAGTTATTTTAAGTAACTGTACTCAATTTGATTGAGTCCTATTTCAACGGAAACATTTAACGTTTTAGTATAAATTATGCCATATCATAAGGGTCCTCAAACGTAATGGGTGCACCGCAAGCCTCAATTCTAGGTCTTTCACTTTTTTTCTAGTTTTCATTAACGACTTTCATTGATAATTATGCGAAAATTGTACTGTTTTACATGCTAAAAAATGAAGAGCGTAGAATTTGCACTACCAAGTGGAAAAAACAATCCAGAATTTTAAAATGTCATTTTAGCTTGTACATTCCTGGCACTATATGTTACAATATATTGTAGATCGAAAATAGAGATAGATTTGCCTATCTCAGCCTGTTAATACATAGTAATATAATACTGTTAGAAAATGAAGACAAATATGACATTGTTAACACAAAACTTGACCTGAAAAATATAAAAAACAGACTAAATTAAGCTATGAAGATCTTTGATATTAGACATTAAGATTATTAAGATTATTCTTATATAAAATTTGAAACTCGAACAATTGTAACAATCGACATTGTAACGCGGTAAACGACGTCGTTACTCTAAATGATGTAATTAAGTATATTTTAATTTGCTGGATTTAACAATTTGTAGAGTAACATTTTCTTCAACATCCAAAATCTTCTCCGAGCAGATCCGGGACGTGACATGTCAAATGACAAATATGTCATTATCGGTACGCAAAGGGCATGCATCGATCCGCAGATAAATTGTGAAGTGGGTTTTATTCGAGAGCTAACACTCGCTACAAGCTTTATAATTTTAGACTAGACCTCTTCGACGTCCGCCCTCCGCCGGTGACAGCCGCCGGGCGAGGGATGTGTGTATGTAGGTATGCGAATGGGACGGTGTGTGCCTATCGCCACTCACTCGCAGCGGGCTGCAGGCTGCCGGTGGCGGTCTGCGGGCCCAGCTCGTACAGCAGCTGGAGGTCCGCGTGGTTGCCGAGCCGGAACCCGAACCCGAGCCGGTGATCGCGTCCTGAGGGCAGTACAGACCGATCAAGCCGCTGCGGCCCCTCCGCGAGCAGCAGCGCTCGCCCCCGACGAGATCGTCGACAGCAGCAGCTCGTTCTACGACGGAGCCTGGCTAAGGGGCGAGCGCTGTGGCGGGTCGCACTCGTGTTTCGACCGTGCCGGAGATTACTGCCCTTGCGAGTAACCGCTACGTACTTGTTTGTAATTATTGTTAAAACAGTGAAATCGCATAGCAATGAATTATTAATTATTCGAGCGCAAAAATTTCAGACCACGACACCGGCAATGTCCTCCTCCCGAGTAAATAGGACAATAATCAAATCGATGTAATTATTTATTTATTTATTTTTCCATTGCACATAACACATATTATCATATAGGTAGGTACATACATAATAAAATGTGATACCCTGATAGGGCGTCGCAAAGCTAGCTTAAATTATAAAATGCAAAATTTGCAAATAAAATATTGAAGTGTTATACAGAAGTTGGGAGTCACCAAACGAGAAGGAGCAAACCCTACAGATGGTTATCCCCAGGAGTAAGGTGGCCACGTTACTGCGACTAGTGCACGACGGTACATCTGGTGGACACTTCGGCGTCAAGAAAACTCTTGTGCAGTTACGGGAGCGTTTTTGTTGGGTGCGATGCCGGGAAAATGTCGAAGATTGGTGCCGAAGTGCCTTGTGCTTCGGTAAAAGGACCACGAACTAGGCTCAAGGGAAAGCTGCAGTTATACAACGTTGGAGCTCCCTGGGAAAGGATCGCCATAGACGTCGCTGGGCCATTCCCCAAAACTGAAGATGAAAATCGATTCATCGTAGTAGTTCAAGACTACTTTAGTAAATGGCCGGAAGTATTTGCAACACCAAATCAAGAGACGAAGACAGTGGCCAAAAAGCTCGTCGAGGAGGTTGTTTACCTGACCCGCTATTGTTATCTCGATTTCCGGGAATTATTGCCGTTAACTTCCACGAAGGCCGTGGAAAGATCTGGAAGCCCGGAAATCGATATAAATAGCGGGCAAGGTCGGCCACAGGGCAGTCGGTTCCCGAGTAAGAAGTGAAGAGTTCTCTACCTAAAAGGCGAATACCTGCGATCTAGGAGTACAACTGCGATTGTGAAGTGTGTGTGAAGTAAAATAAAGTCTCTGCGGAACTATTGTGGCATTTCGCGAGTCTACGGATCCTGACACGTAACAGTACATTGGAGCTAGGCCGTGGTTTATTTCCGGTGTCGCAGCTGTATGTAATTATTAAAAATTACCAAATTATTATTAATAATCTTAATATCAGGTCAATATTGTTTAATGAACAATTACAAGTTTTTCATATACGTTTTACAACTGGTCGCCTCCGAGGTCACGAGGCTGTATGTTCTGTGTAGTGTAGTGTAGTGTAACGTTACTCCTTACCGATGACAATTCGCGGCGAGAATCCGTAGATGGCCGCTAAGGCCGTGCCCACGTCCTCCGGCACCACCAGGTAACCCTCGTGCGCGGGTAGACCTTGGACAGCAGGTGTTCATGTCAGCCCGCGGCAAATAACGTTATTATCCAAATATATGTATTTTCTCTGTAACCACTACGTACATACTGATATTATTATATGGTACATTATCATTTGGTACATTTACTTGCAATAAATACGGTGGTCCGATATTGTGAAAAGTAATAATTATAACACGCATATTAAATGGCACGTCAGCGTGCACACATTTTATGTGACTTGTTCATTTAAAAATTAAATTACACCTGGAACCTTAATGTTAGGTACTCATCTATTAACTGAATTGTTTCGCAATTAGCTAATTACTTAATTAGCTTAATAATTTAAATAAAGTAAATCCCTGTGTGATAATATAATAAGAAAATCAAATTTAACATATTTAATTTAAACTCTGCTGCTATCCGAAATTATCCTAAATTTTTTTATCGCATTCGGTTACGGTTGGGATATATTTTTATTTCGGATATCCGATAATTTCGGTTACGGTAATGGAGCTCCACAACATCCCAAAATGGACCCTGCCTTCCGCCAGATACAGAGCTTAACGTATTAAGTAAGTAAAAACGATATGCTCCACAAATGAGGTGAGGGATGGCCTCACGAATTGCGCGGCGCAGAGCGGCAGCCTCGACACAGTGTGTGTGTGTGTTTGTGTGTGTGTGTGTGTGTACGTTGCGACAGGGCTCGGGCGTGCACACAAATGCGTGTAACGGTGCACTAGTGTTTGTGTTAAAACAGTATTGGGCGTTATGTATGTGCTAATCGTGAAGTGATTGCGACAATTAAGCATTTCGACCTGCAATCGCCCGTTCAAATCGCAGTGGAGTTCTGCTGAATTTCTCAGGGTTATATGCGTATTATAAAAAATGTCTCGTAGGAAATTTACTTACCGAAGAATCGTTTATGATGTTGCCCTGAGATATGTGAAGCGTTCCTATTTGCAGTGGGTCACAGGCGGATCGTGTAGCCTAGTCGGACCGAGCTCCGCCGAGCTCGTCCCGCTGTTTCGACCGGTACTTACTGGATCTTCCCGGCACGTAATACAAATGTTTAAATATACACTTACATAGAATGGCACAAACAAAAGCCGACTTGAGCATCATGTCGACATCGCACCCGGACTTCTGGCCGACACTAGGTTACCGAGAGGCTGTCACATGAGTAATGTTGAGAAAATTGTGTCGTTGCATATTCGACAAGTACTCGCCGTAAAGGACCCACCGCCCATTGTTTACGAGCTGCGTTCCCACGTCGGCGCCGGTCGCGGCTGTCGCGTTATCACTTCATAGAAGTGAATATGATTACACTAAATCCACTCTTAATAAGCACCTTCCGACATGCGATATCTGATTGTTAATTGTTAGTACCAATAAACATTCGCTAAGCGAAGGATGGACTGACGACCTGAAAAAGACAGCGGGCATCCGCTGGATTCAGAGGGCTCAGGACCGGTCAGAGTGCCGCAAGTTAGGAGAGACCTATGTCCAGCAGTGGACCTCCAAAGGCTGATGGATGGATGATGGATGAAGCGAAGGATCGGCCGCAGCGACGCTCAAAGCGACTTGCGACTGACGCCGGTCGTTCTCACAGTCGACTTCAAGAGCGGTCTGCAGGTGGACACGTGACAGCCGGCAGCAATATTTCCTGACCATTTCCACTGGAAATTAAGCACGCATATATTTTTACGGTGCGTGGATGCTTACTAATATATCGAGGGTACCGGCCTACCAACCGGTCGCATCTTAGATATGTATGTTACCAGTGATTCGGTCGATCGCCGCGAGCGCTTCGTACCTCGTTTGTCAATATTGTCTCAATGTTATTGCAAAAGGATAAATTATTGAGGCCAATTTCGATGAAGTGCGCTCGGTGCCGCGGCGCTGAGCACAATGGTACTAGTGACTGTTGACCCCCCTCGCCGAGGACACGGTGATAGTGGCGTTTCGGTGTGTTTTCGTTTGTCTATAGTTTTGCTATTGTTCGCTGCGGTCCGAACATGCTTTCTACGTTAGTGGCGCTAGTTGAAACAAGACCACCACTCTTCGTATCACAAAATATGAAAGTGGTGGATGTAATTGTCCCAAAGCGACGTAACTACATCGTATGAACGAATATAAAGGTACCTTGCGACGCGGGAATAAGATTCAACTGCAAATAGAAGTGCAAAGAACATGCGCGTTTTGAACATTTGCGAAATCACCGGTGAATGGGAAACTCACACATACGTAATACTCATATAAATATTGGATGTCGACGATATTGGACCGTATAGCTACTGCAGTTAGGTGGACATTAAATTTTAATTATTGTAACTTGTATCTCCACACGATTTTGGATTTCGCACACATATAACGTTCCCACACCGCTACGATAGTAACATCAGAATCTGAATCATTGCGTTGGAATGTAAACCTAATTACGCACACGTTACGGCAAATAATTAGTCGATATCGGCGTCACATAAATCTTTTCGATAGTGAAAGTGGCGCCTGTCCAGTGCCATAACGTTTCGGTTCAGTTTCGCGGTAAACCGGCGGCGGTGACTGTTTGATTTTTAAATTCCACCGTCTTTAAATAACAAAGGCAAACGTCCGGGCGGCGTTCAATTAAGTTATCATGTTTTGGATTAAATGATCGTTAATCTCAAGCTACCGTTGCGTGTAACGTATATCTTGTGTGAAAATATGATAGTGTTGTTCGTTTTTCCGTTCCTGCTTTCTTTGGGTGAGTATTGAAATGTTATATTGCGCAACAGTACATTAATTTGTTAGAAATTTGGTTGTTTTCTAACCAGTCGTAACAGTCGTTTCTAAATTGAGCATACCGCATCATGCCGCAACCAGCTGAGACACGGTACATGTAGCTTAGTTTTACTATATTTGTACGTGTATGCGAGTATTTGCCGCTGGTTGCAATAATCTACTGTCACTGCTGTCGATCAGGGGGTGAATTTTTTCAAGGGGATACAATTAGTCATTACTCCCCGTATTTAATTAATAATGATCGTGTATAAGTTCATTGTATTTAAAATGTATAGTGCTAACTAATGAAATACATCAAAAGCAATGGGAATTTATTTATGACGATTAGCAGGGTCGCGCACGTTTTGCCACGTGGGAATGCTGTGTTTACGTTTCACAGGAACAGAATATCTAAAAAACACTATTAATTTGCACCTCGTGTGAAAGGGATCAGGCCGGGTCAGGGCCGGCACCGCCGGGAGGTTTGTGGCTTCACAGAAATTTGTGTATGCTTTCGAAGAGCATGTGGTGTGGCGGCGTTACGAAACGGAGCGTTCCATCTCAGTCGACCTGGCTCTCGACTTCAGGTCGCCCACACGATTGTGACGATGGACATGGTGTAATACTTGCATCACCGGCGAGTTCGTAGTGCATCGTGACGCCGCCTGGCGGTCGGTTGCCGCACTGATGTTGTGTAATGCATATTTATATAACCTCACAGTGAATTCATAATTTCATAGATTTGAATTGAAGGTAATAGATAAAAGAAAACGTATTTGCAAAAAATATGTATACCTTTACAGTCTATCTATATGTGATCTTAGCCACGGCCACTTTAACCACGCAATGTTGATGCTGGTTGTGTCGTCCTTTGGGTAATTTCTTCGAAAAATTTTACATGCAATGGGAACACACTCATAGGTGAGCACCGTAGAATAGCGAACATGTACACTTTAAGGCAGATTTGGCAATTGTCTCAGACCTTAAGCTAAAATGACATAATTGGCTCGATACAACGGGCGCAACCTTGATCGAATCTCCATTCGATGCTGGCAAGTGAATGTCGCGAAGCCTTCGTATAGAATTAATTTTAACCGGTTATACCTCAGTACAGCATCAGTAGCCGCTCGTAGGCTCGGTACACGGCGGCTACGTACTTCCCGTTAGCGTAACAGCGCAAACGTCGGAGTTTAGGCTTCTCAATCAAGGCACCAAGCACCGGCGGCAACAAACGTGCCGTGACTAGCTCACATCTTTAATAATGGGACTAATGAACTTCTTTTTTTCTCTTTCTTTCTTGGCCGAAAACTCATCAATGATGGCATTGGTGCTACGGCGACGGTGACCACTGACCATCAAGTGTTTGTCGACTATTTACTTTAATAAAAATATAAACGAATGCATTTATTTATATACAGAAACAATTTTTTTAAAGGGGATTACGCGTGGTGGTTCATAGCTGATTGCCTTTTAAATATGACAAGTGGTTAAGTGTAAAGAGTTGACCCCCGCGCTGAAGCGGGGCTTCATCACCAGGGGCTGTTGACCTCCTCGAGTATAACGCCCCGGCATAGAGAGCTCCCTCGACTTCTGAATTCCCCACATCTTGGCCGAGATTCCTTAAGGGGACCGTACGCCGTGTAGGATGCCTCCGACTGATTGTAAAATATCACCTGTCATTGTGAGCCCCGATACTGAACCGCTAACGTCGTATCTCTGATCGCTCCAGGACGCTGCTCCGTGATCATCCCCGAGGAGCTGCCATCGCTGCTGTCTGTCGCGTACTCCAACATCCCGCCCATAAAAAAAGGTAATCCGATCACACTATAGATACATGGAAATACTGTACCGTTGTCCGCGTGTCAACCTTAATGCACTGTACCACTAAATACTTATAACTTCCTACACATAACAAGCATCGGCGAGAACAGGGCGTTGAATTAAGAACTCATTTCAGAACATTGTCCGACACGCACACCTAGCGACATCTTTTATCAATAGGTGGCAACTTTGCCCATCAATATAGTATCGAGCCAAATAGTCACGGACAATTGGCGTTGCAGGCACGGACTCTCGCGTGGGCTTCGGCTTCGCGTTCGGCAACCACGCCGACTTCCAGGTCACGTTGGAGTTGGGCCCGCAGACCAACACCTTGAACCTGAGTGAGTCGTACAAACTTTCGGCTTCCTTATTGATATTCAACTAACAAACGATCAACCGAGTTGACAAACAGAAACTCGTTTCAGTCACTTGAAATCATCAACAGTCCACTGACAGTACGCATCTTCTATAAATATATGAAGTATATATGTAGTGTTGCTTCAGTGTTCGTTGAAGATGGAAAAATAATATATCGAACAAAAGCCTCTACAAATGTTTAACTATTACTGTTAAGTTATAATAACTGGGACGGATGACTCAACGTGCCGTTTACCAAACCACCCGCACGGTGCTCCGTTTGACCGATCGTTTACCATCGACAAGAACCGTCAGATGACGAACGCTTCGTGTGATGATAGCGTGCAATGTCTACTTCCTGTCGAAGATCTCTCGGACAGGGATAGCACGGATATAATTTGTACTACGAAAAAGATAGGTCTTTTAGGCATTTCGAATTATGTATTTCTGTATACATATTTTTTTTGACCCAAAGCCCGTATTCCTACTGACAGTGGATATTGTTTATTCTCACACCGCTGGCAATGTTTAACTTTGAGTACAATCAGAATATATATTAGGTATTATGTTATTCATCCAATTAGTCTAAACTATGAAGTAGTGATGTTTTATTGCTTTGTAATTCTTGTTGTTTTTTGTTAAACTGTGAATTATCCAAATATTTATCATGTTACCACTTATGTATAATTAACTATAGTAAGCACTCATAAATATATATTCGGAAATTCCGCTTGTATGAACCACTCGGACTGCGGGTCGCACTGAAATATCAGGCAGGTGTGGCTCCCTCACCCCAACGTTTGAGTGCGAACCCTTTATGTCTTTATTGTATCTAGATATATATTATGGTCAATAGTCTATATTTCTTGAGACAGACTAAATATGTTATTCTTTATAACATTCGTAATACAATGATATAACTCATTAAATTGCAGCTGGCCAGACGTTCCCCACCAACACCAAGCGACAGGCGCCCTCCCATCCCCCTGCTAAAGTAAACAAAAACAGAGAGAAGGTAAATATAGAAACAGAGTAAGTAGTACGTAGTAAGATAGTAGGTAGTAGTGTGGTATAAATGAAAATAAGAATAAATGACTACTGAAACAAAATAGTATTTCAGCACAATTAAACACTGGAATAAATACTCCTCGTGATGGTCTCAAATCTGGTCCCAAACGTTTTTACTTGAGCCGCCTTCACTCGCCCTTTTATTTTAAGTCACCTCAATTGTTGAGCAGAATAACAATGGTTAGATAATTAATAATAATTGTTTAATTAAGTATACGATTATACGAGCACTATCTGTGTGTGTGTATTTGTCTCGCTCCGGAAACGCCTATACATATATGTTTAACTATCTTAGAGATTGATTGATTTGAATGTTTGATTGCCTGTTGTATTATATAACTGTATAAAGTCGAAACGTCTTTAAAATTCTAGTTCTTACAATCGGACGCGGGTAAGTACCTTCAGGGCTGGGCGGAGAAGATGAAGTACTCACCGAAGGTCGTGAAGCATCCGTCTCGCCCTCGGCCCGGGGAAGTCATGAACCTGGAAGACTCTTTGGTAGAATTGGTGAAGAATGAAAACGGAGAGTTTGAAATTCATCAGCCGAAGCCGGGAAACATGCCGCAGGTTGTTCTAGATACCTTGAAAAGGTTGTACGGAGAGAAGAGAGAAGAAGTCAAGAAAATGACAGAACAAAAAAGAAGTGAGGCGGAGATTATCAAGATTACGGAGGACTTATCTAACGTCAATCTGGATTGAAAAAATAAATTGGTGTCAGTTTAGTATTATACTGCGTTTAATTCGGTAGACACATGTGTTTGGGTTCCTTCGTTGGTTCATTCTGAACATCTACCACTTGTATGAGTTGAACTCTGACCTCTAGGAAAGCCCACAACTAAACTATAAAAATAAATGGCGAAATATAAATAATAATTAATATATATTGTTACGTGTCAGGATCCGTAGGCTCGCAAAAATGCCACAATAGTTCCGCAGAGACTTTATTTTACTTCACAATCACAGTTACACTCGGAAATCGCAGGTATTCGCTACGTAGGGAGAAAACTCTTCGCTTCGTATTCGAAAACTGAATGCCCTGTGGGCGACCCTGCCCACTATTTATACTGATTTCCGGGCTTCCAGATTTTTGCACGCCCTTCATTCAAATAAACGACAACAACAATAATTCCCGGAAATCGACATAACAATAGGGGGTCAGGTAAACACCCTCATTTCGGCCCTCATGTACGCTAATCTCGCCTCTTTTGCTTGAGGCATACGGGCCAGATTGGCCTGAAGAGACCCAGGTAGTTTTTATTACTACCTGGGTTTCTCTTTTATTGCCTGCATTGTTTTTCACCGTAACGGTCGGCCACCCTTCCAGAAACTTCGAGAAGCTTCGTAACAATATAATAAAAATGCTTTTATGGTATCTTCATGGAAAGTATCCACGCTATTCAAAATCCAGGTGCGGACACTTTGTATGAGATCCGGTTGTAGTACATGCGATAGCTAAAATGCGTCATCTGGAAACATCAGTTAATTACAAAGGCCCTGGAGATCACCGCGAGCGTTACCGTTTCCCTCCGAGCTCATGGAGTTTTTATATACCAAGTTTATTGTTCTCGAATCTCAACATAAAAGTGGACGAGAGATACCGTTCCATCCGAGTAAATAGTACCACCATTACATAAAGGTACCCCAGTTACAAGCTATAACATCCAACAGGTACGACATATTCTATCACCAGCAACTCAATTCTACAAAATCAAGTGTCCATTTTGTTCCCCTGATATCAGCTTTATAATTGACACAATTTACTTCAAAACTAACAATGGATGTAAAATGAAGCCTGTTATTTAAAAATAACTGCAAAAACAAATTTACTATTACGACAGTTATAGATAATGTTACTTTAAGAACTATTGTAAAATTGACACGACAAGCCCATAGTCTTCTGCGTGATATGCTCGAGTCGAGTCGATACCGTCGGTTGCAGGTCAGTCTCATGCCGGTTTTTCTTACCGATACCTACACGGAGGTCATCGTAACGATGGTAAATGTTGTAGACATCATTATAGTTAATGATGACACTGTATTTTTAACCGACTTCAAAGAAGGAAGCGTTCTCGAGTCGTCTATATATTTGTTAAACGTCGTTTATTAATCGATTTGGAAATGTATATATTTTGAATAGGCTTTTTTTATAAGTTAATGCGTTCAACATCTTAAAGTACATCGCAACGTACCATCAGGTAGGATTGTTGTCAAGCATTAACTTATGTTACGTAAAATAAAAATCTTTTTTGTTTAAGAGTGTATACTTCCTGTTTCGTTCAATTTAAATTTAAAGAAAAATACCACCCTTAACGCTAAATTTTGTATATTAATTTCTTTCTTTCTTAAGGGAAGGGCTCGAATATTATTTATAATTTCGGTCGAACGTCAGGGTCAGTTATATTTGTTCTAATATTTGATACTAAATGCTCTGTTGGATAGAGGATCACAAATATGAAAGGCAAAAGCAAGGGCATTGCAGCTCTTTAGATTACCGCCACAAAGACTATGCTTACAACAACCGTCCGAAACGGGACAGAGAGATAGATTCCGTCGACCGCTCGTGGTTCTACAGTGAATAATTATATTCGTTTAACGCAGGCTTGGTCTCCAACGTAGCCAGTTACTCACTCGGCTGCTCTTTGAAGAAACGAGGCTAGCCACATTTAAAAAATATTAAATAGGAGAATTAGGAATACATTTCAAATTTTTCACATTTCAAAATTACTTAATATTGTATTGGCTGCATCAATACGTTCGGAGATAATTATGGATGATCGGGCTAAGGGCTCTGCACTCTCATCAATAATGCAGTAAACAATACTCGGGTGTATATGAATATATATCCTATCGAAACATTACAATCCTTTCTGTGTAATTGCATCATACATAATTCGGACGACAATTTAACGTATTGGGATGGAGACATCAGTAGTAGACTAAGCAATTATCTAATGAAAGTTCACTTAAAGAAATCGTACACTAGGCTACGACACCACGTCTTGAGATCCGGCTCCATTACCAATCACACTACTCACGATTCTTTAAATTTACTTGCACATATGATTCAAACTTAAAAGAATGAACAAACATCTCTCCTTCAAAAACTAAATTTCATCAGCCCACACATTGATCTACACTATCACACATAGACTATGCCTTTTTTTGCTCCCAAACAAAGAGAAAATGGCCATCCTCCGGAGATGCGCGGGAGGGGGGGTGGTGAATGCTCATGCAAACCAGCGCAGCCGGCTGAGTCACGATAAACCTAGGGGCCTACCCACTACACCACCCGAGGTTGGTTATGGCCATACGGCCTCTAAACCGTCATCGGACGCGACCCCTCTCAAGGAAGAGAGCGCTGTATGCTGATGCTTGTTTTTGGTTGTTACTGAGAAACTTTAAAAAAAACTTGAGAACATGTAAAATGTGTCTATTCGCTTTATCTTCGAACTCAAAAAGTTCAATCGAATTTCAGAATTTGTTAGGATCTCAAGTGGCTCCCAATTCGACTTCATAGGAACACTGGACTCTTGTGTCTAGTCCCATTTACCTTCACAATCGATTTATCTTTGCTCATCCTCCAGGTGTATCATGCAGGTTATATCTGAAAACTTTCCTTAACTTTATTTCACGGTAGTCCAACTTTTATTCCTATACCTTTTCAATTCCAGCTACGTTCAGTTACGTTGTGGAACTCGCTACCCTTGTACTATAAGAGGTTTTGAAACATTTGTCGATATTTAAATGAAACGTCACAATTCCTAGTTAGGTAACGCTCAACACGACACTGATTTAAAATTTATTCTAACTAGCTGTACCCTGCGCGCGTTGCTACGCCACCAACTAAAATAAACAGTGGCGCCATCTGTCGAAAATTGGTCGTACCACCTCAGAAACCTTCGTGAGCTCATGCACAACAACTTTGCTAAAGATCATCACATGATGAAATGCATAGTTTACGATTCTATAAAGGACATACAAACATTCATTTTTATTTATATAGACTTTGTTAAATATTATGTATCATAGTGTTTAGTATAATAGTAAATATAAAATATACATTATTTATATGTATATCAGTTTTGTATACATATGGTATTATCGTTTGGGTACGGACTAAGTTTGCCTTGCTGTATTATTTTTCCGTTTCTTGGGCCTGTTCGAAGAAATGGCTGATCAGAAATAAATAGTCGAGGGCGCTACTTCAAACTACACTACAAACTTTTCGTAAATATTTTGTTACCTGTAATTTTATTGTATGTAAAAAATCAATAAATAATAATAAAATGAAACACATATTTGAATTTATTACTGCAACATCAATGACCAAAATATGGGCAATAGTAATAAAAGTAGCATTACAGAATGGACGGGATCCACTGTGGTGTTTAAATGTTTACACTGCAACGTCCGCAACATGACACCGAGCGAACCACTCGGTGAGATAAACGTATTAATTAGTAACTAATAACAATAATAATCAGGTTTGGACTCAATGAACCGACCAAAGTCCGAAGTTGAGGTTCAAAGAAACTTCAGCTCTCGATAATTGAAGCCAGTGCATTCCAGGGATACATTCTGAAAAGTAGGAGCCAAGGCGAACGGGCTATTCTTGGTGTGGAATAGACACGTTGGTGTTTTTGTGGCATTGAATATCACAAGATTGGCATCGCCCCATTCGGAAACTACCCGAAGTGTGAGATTCATACGTACCACCGTGGCCTCATTTTCTGACTGTATTTCGTTCCTACTGGCCCGAGCATTCGGAAGGTATCTTTCCACTACTATGCGGTCATCTGCGTACCCATAAATACAGGGCTTGAGCAGATCACTGATATGTGATCAGGAAAAGAGTAGCACATAGAACGGAACCTCAACGAACTCCGGCGTTGGTATCGATTATGACGAACAACCATCGACGACAACTCGGAAAAATCGTTCGTTCAGAAAGTAATTTACCCAGCCGATAAGGCCAGAGGAAATACCATACGCTGGAAGCTTGCTTAACAGGCTAGCATGCCAGACCCTATTGAAGGTCTTCGAGACATCGAGGGAGACGGCAAGAGCCACCCCGTTTTTTTAGTGCCTCGCTCCATAAAATATATCGCATACGTTAGAAGCTTCCCGGTCGACTGGTTTCGGCTAAATCCGTATTGTCGGTTGCTGAGAAGATTGTTTTGTCCTAGATATGCCATGATACGCGAATACAATATACGTTCTATAATCTTACAGAAACATATTCTTGCCTTTTTTGGGCACGGGTTTTACGTTAGCTAGCTTCCAGGATTTAGACACTATTCCAGTTTTGAGAGAGAGGCGGAAAAGACGTACAACAACGGCTTGGAACTACTGATATCCAGAACCTCACGCTTTTTTTATGTTAAAGCTAACTTTTCTGTTAGTTAATTTATCTTATTTTGAATATGTTCAAAAAATTATACTATACAGAATTAAAGGAAATTCCCTCTATTTTTTTTCTCTTCCTCTTTCTCTTGATCACGAACTGTATATGTTAACATTATTTTCAATTTTTTAATTCATTCAGTAGGAAAGCATATTTGTTTAGTTTTTTTGAACTGTAATTTATTTCAATATCTATACATATAATAACATTTTGACTGATAGCTTACTGTATATGAAGTATATATGAGAAAAACTATCATACTATGGAGCCTTTATTAACGCAATAGAACCCAAAACAACAGTTAGTAGAATTTTTGTCTATTTCTCTGTACGTTCGTGCGCACTAATCTTAGAAATTGCTTAATCGACTTCGTCATGGTTTTCACTAACGTATTTTAGTAAGCATCAGTAAATACCTAAGTTCGTTTCATGCCAATCCGTCTGTCTTTAATCACACACCGAGAAAACCCCATTCCTAAAACAATGCAGGTGCTATTTCTAAGCGTGTTCTAAGCGTTTGCCGTTTGCTAGCTAGAAATTACGTCGCATTAACGAGACCTACTTGAGAAATTTTAATATCCGAAACGCCGATGGTCGAGCGGCGCATGACTCCGTTGAGCCGCGTTCACCGAGCGGCCGGAGCGACGTTACAATTTATCTTCAATCCTCCTTCTGGAAGGAGACGCGACTGTGGGTTGTGGTGATGATGATGATGACGAACGACGACTTGTCGGTGCACGTGGTTGGGAACACGGAGCCACCGCTCTCAATCAGTCGTAATTAACAACGAAAAGCGACAGAGTGTAATGAAACAAGTGACTCCCAGAATTGAATTAAAACGATTCTGAGAAAAAATCGCAAATGGTGGAGTAATTTCTGGCGCAAAGGCAAAATTTTCCGGCGACGATTGAATGGTCGTGGCCGCGCTAAACTCCGCCTCGAACGAATAATTTTGGGCAAAAAACATATTTTGGGCGGAGCACTGGCCTCGACGACGACCGTGGGCTCGTCGTGCCCCTAGTGCTGTCGTCTCAAGGTCGAGGTTCGCTCGCGCATTTAGCTCTCGGTTTGTTCTGAAACTGGTCGTTCATAATTGCAAATAATTAGCTTCATTTCGTGTCTCGCGGAGGTATGTCACCGTTTTTTCTCGCGATTCCGCTAACTTTGCTCGCCAGAGCTATGTCGATGATGCGAACGTAAGAACTTTGGATGTTCTAAGTTTCAGTTCCTTGGAGCACACGAACGGCTATCCCTCAGAGAAGGGTCCGTCCCTGAGACTTGTAAGTCTCGAAGCGCACGATCTTCGTTGTAGCTATCTATGAAAAATGAATTGCATAGATATGACATTATGAAATAATACCGGTTCCTTGTCAGATACTTTGAAGTCTACTGAAGAGATACTGGTCGCTCGGCATCTACAATATTTATATGTAACAGTGCTCCAGTTTATTTTATAGACGATCGTTGTTCGGAACTAACATCACACATTCTGATTTTAAGCCTTTCTCTTCAAATAAGTTTTTTATTTACCTTTATCTATGTGGTAGTTTATCTATGTGGTATACTGTGTTGTACAGCAATTAAATCTGTATATTGTTGGGAATTGAAAAAATAAATATGGGAGAAATCACTCATAACTTAGCTGAAGGGTACTAAGGACGGTAGAAACACGCACTCAATCTCTTTTGCCTTCGCTTTCTTGTGGTGAAAATAAATAAAATTGTTTTCTGAACGTTATTTATTGATTATAGAATATAATAGAATAGAATTTATTTCATTCAGTAACCATTGTAGTACAAATGGCCAATATTTTTACATTATACTTATAATTAAATATACAACAGTGAGAACCTGACGAAATAGGGCCACACTCAGCACAGGTCGCAGCAAACCACGACCGCTGGTTTTCAAGGCGACCCTAGCTCGCGTAGTTCGATCAGTGATATTAAAAAAAAATAGAAAACAAATCCAATTAACTAATACAATAACTAGATCTAATAGAACCTATCAAATTATTTATTATATATTACACAAATTTTAAAGTATATTAAAGATACGCAGTAGTACCTACCTGTAAACCTCATATTAAAAACAAAAGGAATTAACATAACATAATATAAAACGTATTAACATAATATGTATTATATGAAAACAATCTAGCTTATTATTCAAATCCTTTTTTTTTCTTTTTTTTTATGAGGACTGAATTTGATATAGGTCAAAACCTACCTACTTTGATATAAAACCTCGGTTCGTATTTGCCTCTATGATCCTAGGTGTGTGTGCGTGTGTGTGTGCTCGTGTGGGTGTCTGTATGAGTGCGCAGTGAAATTATGGTCGAATTTAGTTGAGAAATGGAACACTAGTCAAAATAAATTCGAAATAATTTTACTTTTAAAAGTGTCCGCTCGGAACAGTAATGCCTTATCCGACGGGAGGCCGGCATCCGCAACTCGCCGTCAGAATTATGACGTGGTGTAACGGGGGACGGGATACTTGCAAGGTTTTTTCGCCTTCAGAACGAGGTCTCAGGCTCGAGCGCGCCTGTGTACCCTTTAAGAGTAGAATTTGTGAATTTTTGGACAATAGCGTCTGGTTGTTTGCATAAATGTTAACTTACGTGAATATAATCTAAGAACCACATTTATTTTAGTACATTCCGTCACTCGGTGCGCATGATGCTGTCAACCTGCAGTCGACGGTTGTCACCCAACAGCAATAACGATATGTGCGTTGCTGACGTTCAAGTAGGTCGCGAAATCAACGCACATTATTACACTCGTATTATCTCAGTATGAGGGAAATCCCGGGGAGTCCAACGTTAGGTGAGCAGTAGGGACGAGTATATGTCGCTTATTAACTCCAGTAGCCAGCACAGCGCCGCGGTCGACCCGCACTGCCGCGGGCCTACTACCGACTCGGTAATTACCTCTAAAATGTACTTTATACAAATTGCAATTTTCAGATGCTTTCATTTGTTTTATATTCTCTCCGTTCAATAATTTTTGTGATATTAATGAAAAATTGAAGATCCGCGACCGCAGACGGACAGATAGACGATAATAAATGATGCCATTTTGACTTTAATTGATGTGTTAAGGAGAAGTTCTCCAAATTTTCGACTTTTTTACATATATATTGAGTGTTTGCGTGATCTCGCTCTTCTATCTTTCAGTCTTTTCTTAAGTATTCATATAACTCGATACGACGAGCTTTCTACTTTTACTTGTGATCGATTAGTCTCCCTTTTCTCGTTACAACTTACAACTCAAAATTTCTACATATATTTCTGCAATATTCGTCAACTCCGTACCGTACCAATCCGCATAAGAACACATATGCTAAAAATCTTTGTACAGAGTAACTCTCATTATAATTATAATTTCTAAACGAAACAAACCCACAGTCTCACAGCAGCTATTAGGGTCGCTCTTCTCCGTTCTCTATAATATTAATGTCGTAAAATATATTTTAGTAAGAATCCCCTTAATCAAAATCTCGTAAACCAGTTACATCGGCGAGCCCCCGCCGCCCGCGCCGCCTCCTCCGACCGCCTCTCCGGTAGAGTGCGCATTCATTCACGTTGCACAATAATGTAGGTAAAACGTTGTTAAGTAAAAAAATATCGGAAGGTAAACAAGAAGTGGAAGGTATTAGTAACAAATGCTCGCTTCGCTTAAATTGACCAACAGTGGCCACTCACCGCGTTACATTGACATTGTGAATGTTGGAATTGCTTTACGACGAACGAATATCAGCTCGACTTCCACGTGACAGTAGTTATTGTACGTGTAAATCGATAGAACAAACGACAGGAGTACTGCAAACGCTCCCTGCGACTCGCGACCACGGTCGCTGCAGGGCCGCAGCCGCCGCCCCAGCCGCCGCCCCAGCCGCCGCCCCAGCCGCCGCCGCCGCGAAACTTTTATTTTGTTAAACATTTCATAAAGGTTAAAAGTTGTCCCATTTCATTTATTTAGTGAATAATTTTCAGAGAATGTAGTAGTAAGCACAGGAACTAAGTAGTACACATATTTTCTTCTATTTGAGACATTGAGTGGAGTTGAATCGTAAATAAATAACTAGTACGTAGTAATAGTATAACGTATAAAAAAAACAATATTAATAAAAATAATAAATGATTATCTATACATATAATAAAATTCTAACTAATCGATTTCTGTACATAAAAGATATAAACGATAAAATATTATAAGGGGTCTTTATTAACGCATTAGAACCCAAAACAATAGTTTTTGTCTATTTGTCTATGCGTTTGTGAGCGCTAATCTCAGAAACAGCTTAACTGATTTCCTTACGGTTTTCACTAATTTATTGCAGTAAGCATCACCTCATATTTAAAGTTCGTTTCATTGCAATCCGTCCACGAATAAAACAGTTATTCATAGAACGAGAAAAACTCAGTCGTAAAACAATCTTCTTCTTCACGTACCATCTCCATCAAGAAGGTAGGCGACCATTTGTCGATACATCTCTTTATCAGCAGTCATATGAACTAGCTTATCTGTGCTTGTAACCTGCAGCCAGTCCCTTATATTTCTAATCCATCCATTTCTTCTACATTTCCTTTAATTTTGCCTTCAATTATTAATTTTAATAAGTTATATTTATTGTTACTGTATATATGTCCGAAATTGGTTATTTTTCTTTTCTTAATGGTTTTGACAATTTCCAAATCTTTATTCATTATTTGTAAAACTTTGATATTCGATATTCTACCATTCCTACCTTAACTATTCTCATTCTAATTTAATGATCCGGTCCCCAGTTCTCATTTAACCAACAGCCGTGATATTTGTATTCGTTAACTCTTTCTATAGAATCATTTCCCATTCGCAAAATTGCTGACTAATTTAAATTTTTACCAACAATCATGAAACATGAAACATCTTAGTTGTGTTAATTTAGATTCCATATTCCAAAAGTACTAGATTCAATTTTTGAAGCATAATTTGAAGGTCATTTAGACTTTCTGTCAAAAGGACAGTATCATCTGCATAACGAATGTTCTGTATCAGTTTACCATTTACTTAAATGCCCAGGTCAAGATCTTCGAAAGCTTTTTTGAAAATAGTTTCCAAATATACGTTAAATAGACAGTTTGAAAGGATACAACCTTGTCCCACTCCCTTTTCTATTTCAACCTCTTTAGTCAATTTGTTATTAATTTTTATCCTTGCTTTTCGTTTCCAATGTAAATTCTTTATAAATGTCAAACTCTTTTTACCAATTGATTTTAAAATCGTTATTAATTTATCGAGTTTGACATTATCAAATGCTTTCTCAAAATCTATAAAAGACATATAAACATTCATTCTAACATCTATGCAACGCTGAACTAATAATTGGATTGCTACCAGAGCATCTCTAGTGCCCAATCCCGCTCTGAATCCAAACTGTGTTTCCCTTATACATATATTCCTCAGTTATTTTGTAAATTCTGTTTTGATTAATTATCAAGAATATTTAAAAAAATGGCTCATGATACTGATCATTCTATGTTCTTCGCAGTATTTAGCATTCGCTTTTTTTGGCAGTAGTGTAAATATTGACAAAAACCAGTCGTCGGGAAGCACATCATCCGAATTATAAAACTTGTTAAATAATGAAACCGATTTGTCCACATTACATTCATATATTAATTTTAATACCTCCGCAACTATACCATCAGGGCCTACTGCTTTCCTGCCTTTTAACCGATGTTGGGGTGCTATGAATTAAGATTTTAGTATTTGAAGACCTTGGGTTTCCATATCAAATATATGTTATAAATCGTATTTTGGCCTTTCGTTTTTATATAACTTTTCCACATATTTTTGCCATATCCCACAAATTTATTTTGCATCACTAACCATAATTCCTTCTTTATTTCTTAAACTGGTATGGATTTTTTTTGTGACGCTCTGTAAAATTAACCTTTTTATGTAAATTGTAACTGTCATGCTTTTGTTATAGTTTTTCAATTTCTATGCATTTATTAGTCAACCGCTGTTCTCTTACTGCTATTATTTTCAGATTGATATTTTTGTCTATTTCATTATATTTATAGCGATTCCAATGTAATATCTTTGATTTTTGTCGCAAATGTATTATATGTTGTATTAGTGTCATATTTACTTTCACAAAGTGATTAATACAGTTATTCAAATTGGTAGTAATTGCTCTTTTTGTTGTTTCGTTTTTAAGTTTGTCCAAATAGATTCTGTTAAAGTAAAACTTGGGTATTACCTTTTTTTAGTTATAAAAACAATACAAGTGCTATTTCTAAGCGTATCTAAGGACGATTTTTTTTTGAGGCGAAGCTCAGGAGGGTTGCTAATAAGTAATATTAATCCCTTAAAAATTCCATTATAAATTTAAAAATATTAATCCTTTAAAAGTCGTACACCTATACAAATAAATAAAATTAAATATGCGACTATGTCTCCCGAGTATTATAAAAAAATCAATCCAATATCCAGTATGGAGTCGAACTTAAATCAAGAAAACGTGAACAGGCAAGTTGACAAATAGTAATTGTGAAAATATTTGATTGTGTTAAGGGACCACACAAATGGCACGGTTTATGTAATAATTTACGTTCATGTTAGCGTAACAGACAGACTCTAATTAGAGTCACAAAAATTGTATTTATTAAATAATTGTATTTATGGTTTAAGATCTTTATAATCTTCATTAAGAATTATACAATTCACTTATTGACAAACTTATCAATAACATTTGTGTAGATATAAGGCGTGCACAGAGAAGACGGTTGAAATTGAACTTAGAAAATGGCTAGTTAACTTTATTATTATTATTACATTATTATTCGTTAACTGAGGGTAGATGCTGCTTACAAATAAAATCGTTCGGGTTAAATCGGAGCGGTAGTACACAAATCTAAAGTGTAAAGTACTGGATGTGGCATTAGCGGCAAGTAATAGGTACTTACGAAATTATGCTTGCAAATATTTATGTAATACAATTTTTTTAAACTTTATGTATTTTGCTTTGGAATAAAGTAATAATATATTACTATTATTATTATTTTATTGTGATAAGTTAAAATATACTCTTTTAAGAGTATTTTTAGGTTGTGTAAAGTTTTGGAGTGTTTCATATATTATCAGGCAATTTATTATACATCCTAAAGCGTTCAAATTCAATGTTTTTTTCCATAGTTAGTTGTAGGTATTGGCGTTACTAAGAATGCTGGGTTTCGTAATTTAATTGTATCAAGTTGTTGTTATTTAACGAAGGATAAGCTTGTATGAAAGTCTTTGTTTAATATTTTTCGCATTAGAATACATGCACAATGTGTATTTATAGCAGCGAATAATTAGATCATTAGTTTTTGTTGTATTAATGGTAAGTGGGTTAGAATATTTAGGTCATTCAGTACATGTGATATAATAGTATCTACTTTGTGTCCAAAGTAAAAAATATTTGTGTCATCCACATAGAGTGAAATATCACCTTGAGGACCAATTTCATTTATATCATTAATACTAATTATAATTAAGTACATTAATATAAATAATTTATGAGTTGATTAAGTTTAGTTCGGTTACCGTTGTCTCCGCTGACAACGGTCGGGCTATCTGTAACGGTGGAGGGCTAGTCGCCCGCCCGGCCGGCTGCCACCCTCGTTCTAGAGCCAACCGTGAAGTGTTTTTACGTGTTTCGATTGCTTCCACCTCGGCCCTCGATGTGGTATCACATTGAACCTTCTTTAAATTCGGTCTTCACAGTTCTTAAAAACGAAACAATTTTTGACGTGTATTCCAACACAAGCGAGCGCATCTCCAGCCGACCGCGGCGCGGCTGCACCGCGGTGATACACCGGCAGGACACCTCGCTCCCGCAGCTGTATAGTGTACATGTCGAAGGAATTAATTATTGCCTTAGTATCGCAATAGCTAATTCTCTACAATACCTAATCTAGATGTCGGGATGGCGTTGTAATTATTAAATTAGGTTATCTAATATCGTAACGTAATGTTGTTAGCACTCGTGTACGAGGCTGTAGCGTGAGATTCTGTCGATGTGCCGTAACGGCGCAGTTCGTATTAAACGTTATAGATCTCAGTTCACCGAGCTGCCGCTGCCGCTGCAGTCCCCGTGTCACGAACAACAGCCTCTATTCCTGGTGATACGAGAACATAATGTTATACGTGTAGACAAAAGGAAATTAATAGTTAATAACTTCATATCGGTAATCTTCGATATGTTTAAGAACGTCATTATTTTCCACCTGTCACCGTTCGCGGGAGCGCGGCCGTGCCGCGAGTCGAACGGGTGACGGTGTCGTTCATTGTATTATTGTACCCTATCGTTTGTGCCCGTTATCAATAACGAATGGATCTAAATTCCGTGATCTCGAATGCAAAGTAAATTTCGGTCAAAGCAAACGGTAGTGAATGTAATTTAAACACATTGCTGCGACAAGCACACTGGAGCTTTTCAGTCGAAAAAAAAAATAAAAACAATCAGCGAACAAAAAGGAGCTCAGTGCGGAGACAATATGAACTCTTCTTTTGACGTAGTATAACGTATTTGTAACGGAATCGACGGAAGCAAGTAGTTCGATCCGACTTGTCATTGGCGGATGTACTCGACTTTTTTTACTTCCCTCCGGTAAGGGGTATTGGAATATTATTAGTCATGTATGGAAGAGTATCTTTCGCCGTTCCTTTTTCACCATGATAACAAACCTATCCGAAGCGGTAGTAGAGACAAAAAATGTCGGCAGTAACCGTGTCAGTGATACCTGTATGAATAAAGGAATTTGTATTTAGCTAAGTTCACTGTTGTTGTTTAGAACGAGAATACGAACGTATCAGCTGCGACTTGTATCAATATGTTAGAGTAACTTCCAAATATTTGTCATACCTCGTTTGTCACTGTCAGCGTCCTAGCGCGCCGGTCGAGATGAAGCGGTCGCGGCGCGCCGTGTGTGTGAGCTCGGTTCTCCTTTCAGAATGAATGCGTGAAAACACAGCCCACCACACTGGTCGAGTGCCCGGTGTACATTGGATTGTACTTAAAATAAGAAGAGTAACAAATGTTTCGCAATACAAGTCGTCAACCACGATAAAGGTGGAGAATCGTGGGCCGCGCGGTCGGAAAACTGTCGCCGCTCGCCGTCGCAGTGCGCTACATCTGTGGCGACACCACACGTGGTACACGCGGTACACCAGCCAGTGGAACGGCAAGCCGCCTCCTCCTGGCACGTCATAATAAACGTACACGAGCTATTGTAAAAAAGGCTCGTAGCACGCGGAAAGCAGCGCGGCGCGTGACGCCGATGAGTCACCACACTCACTGAAAACTCTTATGGGTCGCGGAAAAAATCTGGTCAAGCGCGAGACGGTTCGTTGAATGGTTCCGTAGTAAGTGTGATATATGTAGGTCGTATCATTTACAACTTGGACATATAATATAATGTATTAACAAGATTTGGCGCGGCCAGTGTATCGGCTCGGCCGGCGAAAACCTGGCATAACGAGTTTCATTTAGACTCTGCCCCTATACGAAATTATTTGAAACTTTTTATCGGATTCAGTTACGGTTTCGGATATATTTTTATTTCGAATATCCGATAGTGTCGATTACAGTTACCGTGCTCCATAGAACCCCAACCTCGCAGTGCGGGCGGTGTGAACGTACACAAATATGTCGTCACAAACACTCACGAAGAGGGGAGGAAAACGTTTGTCCGAATAGAGCCTCGATCCCGTCGCTCGACATAATAGAGCATAATAACTAAAAAAAGCAATAAAAAATTCCAAGTTCTTGATCTAAAGTAAAGGTTTTAAATTATTATTTTTTGTAAATTTTTATCAAATTTGATTGTAAAAGATAGAAAATTTCATCATCTTTAAAATAAGGTGACTTTCAAATGTGTAAATAACATAATGTCAAATAAAACAGAGTTTCAATGAACTCGTAAAAATACGAGATATGAAATTTAAAAATGGCTCCCATTCAGAGGGTGAGGGATGCGACCCCCCTTTGTATGGTTTTTTGTTGATAAAATTTTAAGTACAATACGTGGGTAAAATATTGGAAGTCCGAACCCTAACACCCTGTATAGATAGAAATAGACAGCAACGAGACGATCGTTTTGATAATTTCCCGCGGACCGCCGACCGCCGCCGACTGTCGCCGACCGCCGCCGACCGCCGCCGACCGCCGCCGACCGCCGCCGCCGCCTGTACGAGTCCCCGTGCCGTGCGTTTAACCGATTGTGACGTGAAACGGGAGGAAGTGCCTGGAGCCCCACAGCACCAAAGAGTGCTCGCGCACACGCGGCTCAGAGTCGCCTCCGGCCTGCGTTCTCTGCGGCCAAGCCGGCCACCCGGCCAACTACCGTGGCTGCCCTCGAGCTCCCCGACCTATCCCATCCAGGACTACCGCTTGGAAGTCCTGGAGAAATACCCAATCCGGTCCTCCGCCGAACACCGACGCGAAATTCCCTCCTCTGAGGGCGCCTGTCGCACCGCCTAGACCCGAACATTTTAACTCTTGGAGACGTACAGACAAGACCACAAC
>PDGT01000180.1:45075-63164 GCA_003671415.1 Megathymus violae
CGACGGGAAATGGTAACTGTTTAATTTATGATTATGAATATTTTTTGAAACCGAATGTTTCGTGAATGCGGGGTACTTTCTCCATTCCGTATCCGAGCTCCTACACGTTCCTGTAGATAGCACAAGTGTAGTAAACCCGATTGTACTATATGAACAAGGACACCGTCAGATCCTTTGACTCATCACTTTCTTAGAAAAATATAATTTTAGTAGAATAATAATGTATTCTAAAATCAAATGTATCGAGGTCAGCGTGCAACCATTTGTTATAAGAACAGAAAAGGGACAATTTCGAAAACGTATAACAAGGCAAGACATCTGTTTAATATGGCCACGAACTAATATTGGCAAAAAAACTGTATGAAGGAACTGAGCTAAATAAAATAACTATATATAACTATGAATAAAACAAAATAAAACTATTAATAAATACATTTTTCAATTTTGTATTTTTTTGTTAAGTTTTACTTTACCTAAACTTATACATATAAATGTTTTGTTGTGTTTATATAAAAGTTATTCACTCCCGCAATCGGCATACACAATTAACATTCAATAGTAAAATGTAACGCATTCCCCCGATGCAGCCTCGGCGGCACCTCGCGAAGTTTTCGTGTAATATAATAATACAAACTCGCGGTCGTCTCGCGTCGTGTAATGCGCTCGAACAGTTTTCATTATTGATGGCTCCAGGTCGGACGAGCAGGGAATATTTTAACGGAATAAAAAACAACCTACGGCCGCCTGTCTCTATACATTTGTCGTTTGTAGTGGAAACGGAGAGCGCCGCAGCTCCCGCCGGCGTTGAGCAGTTTTGCACAGTGGAGGGATGCGTAACCGAATGACACACGTTCGACTCCGTCCGGGCCGGCGAGCGAGTGGAGCTGGCCGGGGCAATTCCCTCGACTCGGCAGCGTCCCCTGACGTCAGGCCACGCCTGCAGCGGCTCAGGTATTAGTAAAAAACACTTGTAATTTACATTAGTATTTTAATATTGTTAAATGGAAAAAAAATAGGCATTTATAAGACTTATATTTTAAACATCTTAAAACGGATGATAGTCACGGCGAATGAACGGTTTTTTTCCGCAACTGATTGAACTTAGATCTTGTTACATAGCCTTATGGAGCATAAATAGGGGATTTGATATAATATTCTATACCGGAGTCCATCGTTTTGTGTCCCATTTCTAATATAACTTGTTCAATGTCTATTTTCAAAAATAAACAAAATTAACAAATTAAAATTAACAATTGCACGTGGTCTCAACGTCATCAGTGATACAGCTCGTAGATCGGTGCGCGACCCTCCGTCTGTTTCGTGCCTAAAGTGAACAGTGACGTGAGTGATGTCGTCAGGACGAGAGTTGTAACTGTGAAGTTACGACATTGCAATTACGCTTTACAATAAAGTGCTCGCGCCTGTGAGTGTGGCGCTAAAGGAGCACTCTGTACGTCACCAGATATCGCCGCGTGATCAGCTTCTCTATAGCTTCGTTCATGCTTCATCTTCATCATTCATCTACGAATGTGTCTCGTGCTCATCTTGAGAAAAGTTTTCAACTGAAAACTGGAGCGCACATCGCACTCACCCTCTCTCGGTTTCTGAATCGAAGTGCACTTTATGGGACGACGACGGCGTAGGTACCTACTGTGAAGCACATTCTGTCGCAGCCGTCGGTCGACCGTCGTTGACCCAGCGTAGCGATGAATCGCATCTGAGATCAGGTGTGTCCAAAATAAAAATCTGCATATTGTTATTCTGGTATTTTGAGAATCGAACTTTGGCACAAATATATGTATATAAATATGTATCAAAACCAGTTTGTTTTCTGGAAGTAATTTTCGCCGCATGACTTATATTTCAAATGTAGGAATGCAACGTAGCCCTTTCTTTTCCCGAGCTCTAGCCGCTCATTGAACTAATTTGGGATGTACGTTCCCCTCTGTCGGTTCACTTCGTTCTGTTTTGCCTTTGGCGTGATACATCCTGTGCTGCCGTTCTAAATACTTCCCGTCACTGGCTATTAAAAGTAAATCAACTGCTTACTCTTCTCCGTTCAATTTATTTTTATGTTAATAGCCGACAAACGAGCAGACGATCCGACCGATGGTAAATGATCACCGTCGCCCATGGACATCGGCAAGACCAAAGGCATCACCGATGCATTGTCGGCCATCAAATGAGAAGGTAAAAAGAAAGTACGGGCGCTCGAGCCCCCAGCCGGAACACGACGACTCGTTTCTACAAATTTTCGGATTCAAAAAACTTATCTACTATACTTTATAACTTGAAGAAATGTACTTTACAAGCTCATTCAGCTAATTGTATGACAAAATATGATGGTATTAAAATTTTAGGGTATCAGTAAATAAAAAGTGAAGAATTAGTATTACCATACTTTGCAATGTTGTGCGAGAACAAACAGTCGTTCACATGAATAATAATACACTCACAGTCACGTCAACACTGAAACACTTCTTGTTGAGTTTTGACTCACCACATAGCAAACATCTCACTGACCCTTACGTCCAGCTGATTTTGGATCAACAAATTCTGCTACGTGTATGTTTAAGTCCACCACCCGGCCGTCCTTAATTGACGATATACCGCCGATGCACGCGGCATATTGTTTAGCGATCTCACATTCCATAGCGTAACGCTCAAAGTCACATAGAAGTGTATTAGCAGATGTTGGGTCGACGACGACGTCACGGCTGGAAGTCCGCCCGCCGCATGCCGCATGCCGCATGCCGCATGCCGCATGCCGCATGCCGCATGCCGCATGCCGCATGCCGCAAGCCGCATGCCGCACAGCCATATGTGTCTTAATACTCGGCTACGGTCATTGAAATTTTTATATATATATATAATCATCTCATTCGAGTCTGACTTTCTCGCGGCCACGCCGGAGTTTTCGTGAGAAAAAAACGATCGTTTAAAAAAAATGTTAAGTGACAGAGTAGCCGTCGCAATCGCTCAAAAAATAAAAAATGGATCGCTCTCTGTTCCGAATGTGATTCGAGAATCAGTTTGGACATATAAATTATTATTGGGGGCGTTCGTTTGTAATGTTCGCGATAGAAACGACGGTGCAACCCTGCCGCTGCCGCTGCCGCTGCCGCACCGGGAACTTCATATATTCGTAGTTAGTTATCGGTTTGAAGTCGCTTACACTGTGTTGTTATAAACGGTTATCTTGCACATGGATCTGTTATCCCAAGAAGTAAGAATTGAGCATTTCTAAGCGTTACCGGCAGCGCGACATTTTTGAAGCAATTTGTATATTGAAGCAACTAGCTGCGCGGCTGAATTGGGAGTATGAATGTGGATCCATTCAAAAAACGGCGGGGAGCACTACAGTTTTTAAATATACCTATATCAATTGTAGTTACAGAGAAGGGTCGATACACTTTCATAATATACATCTTTATTATGCGACAAAACATGGCAGTACTTAATACTGGGGTCCATTAGTCCTGCGTGAAGCGGTGCGGTGCAGGGTTACCCCGGTTCTCCGTTACGAGCCATATAATTTGAATACAGGGAAATGGGCACAGATTACCGACGCTTTACGGTGATCGCGTCACAGATAAGGTGAAATTTGCGCTCAAATTCGCGCCATAAATACTTTTTACGCGCGCTCGGGGCTTACGACGTCATTTTATATTAAATATTTTAAGGATCCCGGTCGACCGGAAACCCTCTGACACGTCTGCCAGACCTATTTCGATTTTCAATTTCACTTTGGTTTTGGTCCATATTCGATTTTAATGAACACCACAGTTACAACTATTCAACTCGCGTGTCTGTCTGTCTGTCACACAATTTTAATGAGACACGAAATTATAAATGACGCTAAACTGGGGAGGAAGTGCTAGTTCCGGCCGTTTGTATTTCTCATTACAACAATTTTACAGTTATTTCATTTATATACATTGGTAAGGTTAATGAATGCATGAATAAATAGTTATGAATCGAAGATATCAATTGTGCACTGAACCTTACAATATTTATTGACAAACAGTTTTGTCGAGTATTGTGTCGAGTCGTGTGACGAATCAAAAGGAAACGCTCGTTATGCGGTATGTAAATATTATTTTCAAAAGTCATAGTTTAGGAGATATTAAAGAAAATGTACAAAAATAGGGTTTTGGAGATAACGAGGTTTTTTTAAACGTAATCTTTAGTGCTGCCAATACTCGATTCCCCGCATCACGTCAGTGAATTGCCCGAAATTCCCCGCTTCTTTTTGATTCATTCCCCACAAATTCCCCGAAATGATATTTTTTGAATAAAAACACTGTTTTATACAAAATTAGTTTAATATACTTCTAAAAATATGATCAAATACTATACTACCTTATAACAAAAAATTAACTCTCACATCTACAGACTACATCTATACTATTCAAAAAAGTAAGTTGTCGAATTTGACGAAAGAAGATCTAGAATCTCTTTAACAACACATAAGTAAGGTAGGTAGATTTTTATATCAAATTGGATTAAAAACAAGTTCAATCGTCATATTTTAATGCTGAAGATGCATCTCACCTATTTTTTTAACAGTAACTGCACTTTTTACCACTTTTCTATAATTTTATTAAACATTTTCACAGTATGCGCCAATTTAAGAAATTGACAATCATAATCAATGAATTAATGATGATGTAAAAATGGATGCGTTCAGAAATACAAAATCGTATTTAAATGACAGTTGAGCAGGCATTTGAGTGATCATGCTATTCATAATTACGAGTATGTTAACAGTTTCGAGTTGTATCTACCCAGTTGGAACGTGATGTTTACTGGTATTACCCAACATGAAATAGTCCAAGGAAAAATTGGTCTGGATAGCCCGAAATTCCCCGATTTTTATCATTCCCCGCGCTCTCCCCGCACTAACCCACAATTCCCCGCAAATCGGGGATTTTCCCCGCGACTGACAGCACTGGTAATCTTGTAGCTTACACGAAAACCAAAGTATTTATCACAAGTGTTTAAATTTGCATAGAAAACAAAAGTATTTAGAGATTATGAGTACGTACCGTATTCACGAAACCTACTCACGGGACTCCAGTTCGTTCTTGACCGGTCTGTTCTCGTTGCGTTCAGAATAATAATGTGCTTTATTGAATTTAAAAGGTAACGGGTGGCCAACATCTTATTTTATAAAAAGTTTTATATTTTTGTTGAAGAATAAAAAAAGCGCTCAGTTTTATTATTTGATGTTGATTTTATTTGGACAATAATTCTATATTTATTTTAATATGAATATTACGAGTATCTGCTATAATTATGATATCGGTCAAAGTTCTATGTCGCGTACGATACGTGTGCGTCCTGTGTCGGGTGTCAAATCACAAACGTTTAATGATGTCGTCAATGTCGTATGTCGATATCGATCGCGAAATGCTACTCTTTCTATTGTTTATTTCATAGTAAGGCGTTCGCATTACAATTAAAGAACTCAGTGTAAGGCAAATAAAAAGATAACATTTCCCTTTATTCAATTGGTTAAAAACACAAATAGGCCGTTAGATCACTTTGCTTGCAATCAATAAAAATGAGGCTGCGACCTTATCCTACAAACAACCTTCAATACTGTACTTCGCGAACAGTCGCGCTGCCGCTGCCAGGTGCCAGCTGCCAGGTGTCAGGTACCAGGTGCCAGGTGTCAGTTGCCAGGTGCCAGTTGCCAGGTGGCCGGTGCCAGGTGCCAGGTGCCAGGTGCCAGGTGCTCGGTACTGAGCGGGTGATTGTTGATAAATTTGCGTCGGTTCATATATTAATTGGTGATACTCGTCCAACTGAAAATTTCGAAAGGTCCAAATCGAATGACTTATAAATATTTTCTGGCCATAAGTTTCTCAGCGACTGGACATTTTGACATTTTTGACCAAATACAAAAAATTATTCCTGTTCTAACCTAAATACTTTTGTAACCGTTTAGATGGCGGCCGAATAGAAATATATTGTAATCCACGCTGCAGCCTCACCCCGACCGAAATCATGAAAAATAAAAAGAACGCTCTGTCAAAAGTGAATATTTTTCCTTCACCGTTCATTGTGTTTGCGGAATTTTGCAAAGTCGATTAATTCTATGTAAATAATCAGGTTTCAAAATATAGGAGTGTCCTAAGAGTGAGACACGTGCTTGAATGTTTTTCATGAATCACGTTTTAGTAATTAATTATCTATGGTCATCTGACATCAAGGTTCAAATTCTTTGAATCTACATTGTAGCAGAATGGTTAAGCTACATTTTTTTAACTCAACGATGTGACGTTTGTAATGCGGTGGGTCTCGTTTGATCCCAGCGGAGAGCGGAGCGAGCATCGTTGGGATGTTCGTCGTCCACGGCCTTCACGACGTTATGGAACCGCTCACACTTTCAACAGTGACTCCTCCTTATACTCATATGTATTATTATTCTTATTAATATTATATACATGCATATACTTGTGTAATATCCGATACACTTTCCATCCGGTGCTTCGGATGTATCGGTCCCGCAGACAGAAGGAGGGAAAAATGCGGTATAAACATATATTAATAAAGAAAATGGTCGAATGTTTTCTAATATCGGACGTGAGATACCTAGTTTGATGGAGGTGGTGCTAGCTAAGGGAATGTCTGCGGTGATGTTACCGAATTTAAGGGGAATTTATTAGTCCATTAGCAAGCCAAGCTCCAGGTTTCCTGTCTCGGAGTGACGCACCCTTTGTGGTGGACATAATAGTGGTCCAATTTATAGTAGATCGTATTACTTATGTAACGTAATATATATGCTGTATGAACTACGTATACATATAATTGAGTGAGCGGCCAGGGGCCGACCCGAGGATTTGCCGCCAGTAGAACTGTCCTTGGACACGCAAATATGACCGTGCAAAGATAGGCACTAGTACTCGTGTGTCACTAAATATTGCCCCGACTATTTAGTGTTCGATTGACTGTTTATTTTTGTTAATTATTTTTTTAAGTACCAAAGGTACATTTTTTAATCAGTCACCGAAATCCTCCCATTCTTTATTTTAAACAAGATTAAGAGATACTATCTTAAACGGTTTTTTTATTCAATAAAAGTAATCTACATCATCAAAAGGGACACCCGGATGTCTTGAGAAATTCCAACTTGGAACAGTCTATGAGAAGGGAGCTAATAGTAAAAAATATCAAAAAAAAAACAAAAGGCCGTGGTATCAGAGTAAACATTCAAAATATCCAGCGACGTCTTAGTAATATCATTTTTAAATTCTTTATGATCTTTACCAAAGACAGCTCTCATAACTGGCCGTGAAGAAAAAAGCAAAACAATTCCTCCATCCCACTCTTTCAGATTGTCGGAAACGGAGACAGAAAACCCACTGAGAGTTTTATCGGACGAAGCGCGGGCAAGCGAAAGAGAAACAAAACGGGCAGTGATCTTTCTTTTTTTAAATTTAAAAATGTATTCCTTTTTTAAATAAATAAACGTGGCGTCGCACGCAGGGAGACAAATGTGTACGATTCGTTTTGTGCATGTATTTAGATGTTCCGAGGTCCTTCCAACTTTTTGTAAAAAAAACTTAACAGAACCTTCACTTATTTCGAACCCTATCTCAACTGATTACGGTTAAACTCGTTGAAACAAAAAATTCAATTGTATCGCTGACGTTCGATAAACACGTACCTTGCCGTGAACCAAATAAGGTTGACATTGCTCGACTCTGAACCGGTCAGCCCGTCCGTCAGGAGGATGTGAGCGGTCACATTTTTATTGAATCGGGTTTTCGTGTCAATAATGCTTAATAAATTAGCGTGTGGGATTATGACTTATTAGTGAATACATATTTCGTAATATTTTGTCGTATTTTATTGAAGATTAAATTTCTTGATAGATAAATAAATATAAATAAATGTACAATTCCAGCAACAACTGGTCTTAGAGGTCGAAGACTGTCTTAGCTTCTGTGAGACAACATATCTATGAGCATCGGTAGCGGCAGCGGCAGCGTCAGACGTCAGACGGCAGACGGTAGACGGCAGACGGCAGACGGCAGACGGCAGGCAGCTAACACGGGCTGGTGGTGATCGTGGCGATACTCGTTCGGTTCTACTCGGGACGGACCATACGATTGTGGACATCTGCAAATATTGAGATGGTAAAGTCCCGTTACGAAATAATCGATTGTTTCGTACTCGACAATGCCGGGGTTCCACCTGAGACGAGTACGGCTCGCGAAAGTCACGTTATCAATAACGTCCCTAATTATGACTGTACGTACAACTGTCTGATGCGGGTATGCATGTGACCGAGGGGGGCGTGGCGTCCGAGCTGAGTGGTTCCCGATACCATCCGACTATTATGTGACGATAAATATTTGTTCCTGGATGCAAGTCGTTGTCCGCGCCGCCAAGATGCGCCAGCCGATGCACCCGGGAGAAGAGCATGATAGTTTTAATAATTCAAAAGTTAAGAAGGCACATTTATTTTGTTTTCAGTATCACGAGGTTTCATGGCACGATATAAACGTAAAAGCATAACGAAATTACAAAATAAAAAAACAATTTTTTGGACTCTACTGATTAAATATTTTTTTCATGCTTCGCTATTAAGAATTAACATGTTTACAATTTGATCGATGGTCGGCAGTCGGCAGTCGGTAGTCGACGGTTGGTGGTCCTTACATTTTGTAAATAAATTTATAACAATAGTTTTGATGATTCTAAGAATAAAGAAAACCTACCTAACAGAGCCGAGCGCGACCAACAATCGGGTTAAGTAAGGACACGTAAATGTTCATTTGTCTGGTGTTGTACTAATATTTATATTACTGTAGTGTGCTTGTGTCGTGTGACTTTATTGTTAGTTACTGAATGGAATATTATTAAATTTCCCTTCGTCCCCGTCCCCGACCCCTGAAATCTCAATTCCACAAAGGGCTGTTCAAGTATCCAACACTCTCCCTTGGATGCAGACCTATTGCAAATACACAATAGCTATGTTTTTCTAATAAGGTACCCTTTGTTAGGATATCACTTAGCTGCCTTCTCGTCCGAGTGTCTAGCACAGCCATTGTTTCTAATTTAATTCATTGAACTCTTCACAGTGCACCAACAACATTGAAATAAAAGCGTAATAATAATATTATACATATTACAATCTGATTGATTGATTTTTTTAAGTTTAACGACCGATTCAAAAATGCAATCATGAATGAGACAACCTATCCTGGGGCGGATGTAAAATTAGACCATTATCTTTTATTTAATATTATTTCTTTTTTTTTATCTAATATTGATCCTAGGGGGACTCCCATGGTAATGTTTGCGCCTGGGGATCCTTTTCCATTAATAACTATTTTCTGAATACGCTTAAAAAGATAAGATTTTATAAGGCTAACTGATTGTGTGGAGACACCATAATGCCTAAGTTTATTCATTAATATATTATGGTCGAGCAATTGAACGCTTTTGAGAGGTCACAGAATATACCAATAACATCCTGCTTGCATTCCCAAGCATAAAAATGTGTTTAAGGAATGTTATGCCTGCATCAATGGTATTTTTTCTTCTAGAAAAACCAAACTGATTAATGTGAAATAATTTGTTTATTGAAAAATGTGATAGTAACTGATTGTAAATTATTTATTCAAAGATTTGTTTTAGCATGTTTCATTACATTGGGGAACCTACCATCTTTAATACATTTATTAAAAATAATACTTAAATAAGGCACAATGGAATAAGTTATTGGTTTCATTATAACTGTAGAAAGACCCCAAAGATCACTTTATTTGTTTTGACTTTATTTGTAGAGGTCTTAATTTTATTCGCGATGTAAATCGATTTAACTTTCCCGCAGACCAATTTAAAAACCTTTGAATAAATTCTAACCCGTTTTAAAAATTCAGGGTCTGTGGAAGTCGATATTTCTGCATAAAATTCAAAAAGTCTAATTCTACTTTTATAAACACTCATTGTTTCCTAATCACTAAATTTAGTTTTACGATTATCAAACATAATTTTTATTTTGTTTAAAAATATTACTAATTTAATAATCAATCAACCCTAAAACATTAGCGTATGCTTTGTTGGGTGTATTATTAGAGCTTATTAGTAATGTTGGAATTTAAAAGTATTTATTCTCCCTTGCGTGATTGGTCTACAAATTATATTATGGTTAAAAAGATCATGATGGTACTCAACAGTGGCAAGTTGTCCGCTATGATCTGAACTAATACAATTTATTGACTTGTCAATAACACTATAATCACAAAAGGTATTATCCAAGCAAGTAGCCGATGATGGAGTTACTCTTGTAGATTAAAAAAATATATATTCTAAATTAAATGATTTAAATAAATTACTGAACCTTACAAAATAGGATTTATCTATTTGTCGGAGATAGTCATTAGTATAGGCGTGAAACGAAACCCGGCACGATATCCGAGTGATGGCAGCACCGCTGCGATGACGTCGATAGTCAGCTAACTTCGTGCTACAACAGAGCCTAGCTAGTGGAGTGATGCCGGATGGAGCTTCAGTTTACATTCTGCGATCGAAGAGATCGGATCCTCCGCACTAGTGCGTAGTAGTAGTTTCTAGGGACTGTTACTTGTTTGCCCGGTGTGAAGTGTTAGTTAACAATTAATTAAAAGTGTTAAACGATTATACGCCCGCGCTATGGTCGACAATGCTGCTAAAACTACTGGCATTGCCGACATATATATATTATTTGTTAATATTTAAAATAAGCTACATGAATTTGATATGAAATCCGAAGGTCTTGAAATACTAAAGTTTAAATTCATTGCAGCCCTGCATCGGTTAAAAGGAAGGAAAGCAGTGGGCCATGATGGTAAAGTTGCAGAAGTATTAAAATGAATGCATGAGTGTTATTGTGGACGAATTGGTTTCATTATTCAATAAGTTTTATAACTCGAACGATGCGCACCCTGACGACTGGCTATGTCAATATTTACACCACCATCAAAAAAGCTAATACCGAATACTGTGAAAAACATAGATAATTAGTATGATGAGCCACATTTTAAAAATATTTCTAATAATTGTCCAGAACAGAATTTACAAAAATTCTGAAGTGTATATAGGGGAAACGGTTTGTTCTTGCAGCAATCCAAGTATAACTTCAGCGTTGCATAAATGTTTGAATAACTGTTTATATGTGTTTTATAGATTTTGAGAAAGCATTTGATAATGTTGAACACGATCAATTAATAACACGTTTAAAATCGATTAAAATATATAAAAAGAGTTTAACATTTATAAAGAATTTATATTTAATTACTAGTATCTGGTTTAATTGAAACAAAAAACAAGGATAAAAATTAATAACATATTGACTAAAGAAATTTAAATAGATAAGGGATCGTATCCTTTCACCCTATCTATTTAACGTCTACTCGGAAACTATTTTCAAAGCTTTCGAAGACATTAAACAGACTGTAAAACAGTAAATATTTAAATTCGTAAACTATTTTTAGATTTGGAAATAAATGGAAAGAGTGAACAAATACAAACATCTCGGCTATCGGTTAAATGAGTATTGGGATACTGGGAAGAAATTAGAATAATAATTGAAATGGCCAGAAACACTTTTCAAAGCATGAGGAAACTATTGATTAACAGAAAAATTAGCTTAACATTGCGGTCGAGATTGGTTAAATATTACATTTTCCCAACCCTTATGTATGGTTCCGAAAGTTGTACACTGAAACAGAAGTTAATTGATAAACTAGGGGCTTTTCTAATGTGGATCTACAAGAGAATGCTTAAAATGAAATGGGCACATAGAATATCGAATGTCAAAGTTTAACAAATAATGAATAAAGATTTGGAAATTTTGAAAACAGGTGAAAAATAGCCTAATTTGGGCATATGTACAGGTCCAAAAAGTATATCGTATTAAAATAATTGAAGGCAAAATTAAAGGAAGTAGAGGTCCTGGTTGGTGATGAAAGGGACTAGCTGCGGGTTAAAAACACGAATAAGTTGGTTCATATGACTGCTGATAAAGAGACGTATCGACAAATTGTGGCCGACCTCCTCGACGGAGATGACACGTGAGGACGAAGAAGTATATTGTACATATACATGACATAATTGAACTACTAACGTAGCGACCGCCGCGGCACCGATCGTCGTGGTAGGCTCGATTTTATGCTCCGATGCCGTCGAACGCTAGTATCAATATATTTAATAACTCCACCTATAAATAAGTAGTAACTCTATCCGTTTGTAGATTTTCTTAAACACGAAGCACACCTACAGCAGTGCCACTGCACGTTGGCCGACGCTCGTCCCGCACGGAGTGCCGTGACAAACAACTCCGGTACTATTCAATGCTAAAATTTTCGTATTTCGACCGTAATCATCGAGGCCGCCATCTTTATCGCTCGCTTATGATTTATGGACGGCGTTGTGTCGTACCGGTTTTATTTTGATCGATTAAATACTGTTGTACTGCAGATGGTGGTCGCAGGCGGAGCTACCATCGTGGTCATCGTCGCGGTCGCGAGTGGTCCGCAAGAGGGTGGAGCGGTGGAGCGGTGAGGCGGTGGGGACACGACGTTCAGTGGGGGCCGTCGAGCGGCGGCCGCGCGCGAACCGCATCACCGATCGCTATATATAACAAAAACAAACACTGACAAAAACAATAGTAACATCATTAAGATAAACAATAAATAGGGCCAAGAGAGAGCGAGCTCGGTCCTCTGTATGTCCGCAATATGCAGCATCCCCGCTGTTTGTGTGCAATATTTTACAGTAACTATAATATTTAAGTAATGTTAAACCTCTTTCAGGCGACGTTCGAGTGATGAAACAGAAGGTAACAGCAGTAAGAGAAATGTTATTTTAAATGTCGTTACATTCGCAGTTAAGTGCCGCCGCATCCACCGATCCAATACAAACCGTACAAGCACTGGCTTTAACGAAAAATAACTGCCCGATCGTCGTCGTATCGTACGTCGAGCTTTTTGATTACATCCATATTAAATATGTATTGCTAGTATATAGGTCTAACGACATCCGGTCTAACTAACACTCTTCATCATACCTAAACGGAATTGGTTCGTCACAAAAAAACGATACAGGTGTGTCGGCAACAGACGTCGGTAACGGCTGCCGTCTACCTGGTGGAGGTCCGCGAACTATAATAGCAGGCCGGCAGCCGCCGGACCGGGAGCGTCCTGTTAGGGGACGACGCAAATAATTCGAATTGAATTCGGAATTGGGAGCGAGGCGATATGGCAGCGAGGGATGGCACATTTTAATTCGATTATTTGCAACTAGAGGTTGAATTCCTTATAATATTTAAAAATGTAAATTAATATATTATTTTTTTGTCTTCAACTCGGTCTTTCATCGGCAGCGACATCACCCGACACATGCACATCGATAGCTACTCCTGTACAGGGACACCTACAGGCTCGGGCTCACGTGCCCCACGTCTGTTGTTGTCGGTCGCCGACGTCTTACAGTTGGGGCTCCCATCCTGATGTCACGACGTGACGTAACGTAACGATGAACATAGAACGGAATGCACGACAAACTCGAGGTGCACACGTAACAATTGAATTGTCGACGGCAAACTGCGATGTGACAGGTGCATGAACTGTTGCCGTAAACTTACCATGCGGGACCCTCATGACGATGCGGTCGGCTGGTGGTCGACTGGCGGCTGCTGACTGATATAACGTGAGAAAATAAATCACACACAGAACTATGGCCGTATGGGATGGCCTAGAATACTACCCATGCTGGCTTGGTGTCGTCAGAGAATTATAACATTATCAATATTATTATTAATATTATTACTGGTATTATTATCTTTGCGTGAAGCCTGCTCGGCTAGCTACTGCCCTCCTGCTCGAGTCAGCCGCCAAACGACTCGTCGGGTTCCGGCTGGAGGCTTGAGAACCGGTACTTTCTTTCTTACCTTCTTCTCATGTCCTGGCCGACAACACATCAGTGATACCTTTTGTCTTACTGATGTCCATGGGCGACGGTGACCACTTACCATCAGGTGGTTCGTCTGCTCGTTTGTCGCCTACTAACATAAAACAAAAGTACGTCCGTTTACACGTACACAACCGTTTATGCTGAATATAGGCTTAAACGCAACTTCACTTGTGATGAAATTATCTTGTGTGGTTCTTAGTACTGAATGTTTAGGATTTATTTTGTTTATTTGTTGTTGACTCGTAATGAGTAGGTGAGGAGAGCGAGTAGGTTAATTGTTTAACACTTCTCTGTATACTACGTTTGATGTTGTGCTATCGTCTGGTTATATGTATGTAATGGTTTTATGCAGTTCCAACTCGAGATAATCCAACGTATAACTGCCAATGGGAAAAACACTCCTTCCTCAAGTCGATGCTGCCTACCAGGGAGAATATAGTTTCCGCCCACCAGCGGCGTGACCCACGTTAATGTTCCTCTTACCGTAGGTATCTATTAAACTATGCGACCAAACAATATAATATTTCAGGCAAAGTTTATCTTCGTTCAATGGTCGTATTGATAAGTATTTTATATTCATAAGGATTAATATGCCATGCTTAATAATAATGCTCATAAAACACTTTCCAACTTTCAATAAATTTTTGAAACAAAATGCCATATTGTAGCCACTACAAATCTATAAATTCACAAGCTTCACCTGATTATAATATTATTATAATAGTGTTTACATAAACTAGTTCTACTGCAAGTGCAATTGATTGAAAGACCTCATTATTTTCTTTTTTTAGACATAAGAGTAATCTTCCAAAAATTGTTTTCCAGAGTTATTATAGTTCTATTTCAAAAATATTGGCATGATTACACGTATTCATTGATAACAATTACTTAAAAAATGACTTCATCATGCGTTGTTGTCATCTAGTTGGGTGAAAGTGGAGGCGGCGCCCGCTCCACGACACGGCAATAAACTATTTTAAAATGTAGTTTTTTGCCCATAAAACAACGGTTTGGGCACCGGAGCTATACTCGTTGGTGAACCGAACGTTTTTACTGTTACCTTTGCATCGTTTGAATATGACTCATTGAGAAATGCAGCACTCGTTACGTACACCGACATCGACAGAACCTCGCGGTGCGCGGTGCGCGGTCTGCTGTACGTAATAATAATGTATTCTTCGCCTCCTTGGTGGTGGTGTCGGGTTCTGGCAGTCGAGACTAGGTCTCCTTATGGGGATATTAACTGCTAACCGTGTAGGCGGATCGGTCCTCAATGATGTCCCCCTTTGTTGAAAGGGGGCTTCGAGGCGTTCTCTGGATGGTTAGTGAGGAGTCCGCTCTTGCATGTCCAGTGAAGGCCGCCTTCTTCACGCCGCACGGAGCGATCAAGGCCCCAGCAGATGAATCCCGCTGGTGAGAGGTCTGGCGAGAACCGATCAGCGATCCGGCGGCGGCTAGAGGCGACATAGGTGCCGTACGTACGTAGAGACCGTTGCAGGGGTGGCGCAGGTATTCGTGTTGATACGTATCGACACCCCGGCCCAGGTTCCCAGTGTCGCCGGTGCCTTGGACCCGGGACCCGAACCGGCGGCGCTCGATAAATGATGAAACCACGAGTAATGTTTATCGATGTACGTGTACTCGTACATAAAATTCATTAAATTCAAACAGCACTGACTCCCAGTGCCCGGAGAAGACCTGATTGGACCGGAGAAGACTGACGCAGTCGGTTCGAAAACGAGACACTAAATAGATAAGCACCTATTATGACAAATGGACACAAAAAATCATGTCGGTGATCGGAGGGGGTAGGTCCGGACGGCACCGCCGCGGCGCCGCTGAGGGCGACGAGCGACAAGCGGAGCTAATCTAAGTATTAAGAAACTCGAGGCCGCTCGAAGAGCTCCGACGTGACGTAACGACTACTACATTATGAGGATCGCTAGCTACACGGACATTGTCGGTAGATAATCATAATCACTTACACAATACTCCCGGGATACTAGCGATACTACCTGCGTGTCTGGACCTCATCTATCGTGATTTTCCTGAAGAACTTGCCAACATCCTCGGTCGTCGTAATGTGTAAAGATGACAGTGCCCAAGTTCCGACTGCGAGATCGAACGATGGTTAAGTTTATTTAATTGTTAAGAGGCACGTCTCTATTCTCGCTGACTCCTATGACTAAGCGGCGAGCACTTTAGAATTGGGGACGACCGACTACATAATAAATCAGGGAGATAGCGACTCAAAAGATCCACCGAACAAAAGTTAAGCTTAAAAATTCGAAACTTAAGGCGAAGACTTGAGTAAATTCGAAATGAGAACTTTAATGTACATTCCATACAGTTGACGTGTGTTAGACGACATCTTCCTATTCTGTGGCTAACGAGTCACCTCACCACATACATCTGAGTGATTCGGTCTGCAGAGGGTTTCGTTGCCGCGACGATCGGCGTTTCGACTGAGGAACTGACACGACCCGTACATGGTTTTATGCTGTTCATTTTTTTTAATATATTTTTATAATAGAGATAAAAATCTATTAAAATCAAATTTGTTTAATTTACAGCCTTACGTATTTACTTTGTGGTTGTGCTTAGAGTAGGCAGTAGGTAGTAAAGCTATCACACCGTATGTCGGAAGACGTGGCCGTCCTTACCAATTTCTAAGCGTGACACACGGGTCCGGCGCCGACTGCATCCAATGTTCGTGATGTGTAGTTTTTTATACCAGTCAATGTAATATCGATCGCGGCAACGACTATTTTCGAACTCGGAGAACAACGAAATAAAGGGAAACGTCATGCGATTAATCGATTACTGGGCCAAACTAACATGTACTTACGAATTCAAGCTTCCGTTCGGTTGTATGGTGGCGATAGGATAGTCTCACTTTGAGGCATTGGCGATCGACATCCTAGTGTCACCGTCAGGACGGTGAAAAGCGTCAAGAACGTGGGAAAATAAGGACTCGTGGCGAGTACGACCAGAGGTGACGACGAGGAGCACCCGTTGTGGTTTCGAACGGTCTGTCCGATTGATAGACTTATATGTACACCGATCGTGTACAGTCACTTTTATACGATCTATTTTTCTTATAAAACAATAAGTGAAATGTTTAAGCGCAGATAGAAAGTGATGCGTCGCCTTAAACGAAGTATGTTAAGACATTCCCGCGGCTGCGCGGCCGTTCTCCGCTAGCCCCCGACTGCCGCCGCCTTGTTCTCGTCGGTTGGAAAAGAACTCTGCACCAGCGGTTCGAAGCTCGGGGTTCCATAAGTGTCACAAATTCGGTATCGGACCGGTCTATATCTCATTGAAGCGTCGCCAGGGTTAACATTATTTCATTAACACTATTACATTAACACTAGTTCAGGGTTAACACTCGCCCGTAAAATCAGTATATATATATATATATAATTGGGAGTGAACTATTTACCCTTGTTAGAGTATCGTGATACGTTACACTTTTATAAAAGTGACAGTTTCCTGAACGTGACATTTTTTTTTTGTCTAATCTTAATTAAAATTTGCGGGTACACTGGCGACAGACAAACGGAGCTGTCGGGTCAGATTAATTCCTGGCTGACAAGTTACCACCCTGCTTCTGAAATAAATCTAGAAAAAAATTAGGTTCGTCGGTTGTAGTATTTCTATCACTACTTCCTGATACGTGCATCGCCGTCGCCCCGGAGCATCAGCGGCGAGTCCGACTCGACGTTAGTTCAATACTTTTGCTGGTCACCGTACATATACCTCGTCGTATGTTTCCAGTGTACAGTACCTCCTCGTACTCGAAGTGTCCGGAGGGAGGCTGCGATGTACAATCACGTCGATAATTCCGTTTTGTCTGCGTGTTTGCTTAAGATATAAGTTTTCGTAGCTCAGCTCGAGTGTTGTTCTGTGCGTGTGCTGCGAGTGCGAATGGACGGTGGTGCGCTCGACTTGATATTGACGTGACATAGCAACAATACCAAAATAAGTACCAAATTCAAAACAGCGGCAATTGTATTAATGTGTAGGTGCGGAACCACTCCGCACATAGCATTTTGCAGTATATTGTATAATAAATAATTTTGATTAGTAATACATGGGTTACTCCAAGTCGATCACTC